>APFE031041399.1:30043-46926 GCA_000404065.3 Pinus taeda
GTGGGGCCTCCTGATTGGTACAGTCTCTCCGCAAAGAGTAAAGCCCTATGTATGAAGTTATTAAAGAAGAAAAAAGGATCTCTCTGATATTGTTTAATAAGGATCATTTCTTGTGTAATTCGGCCTTCTCTTCTGAACTAATGTGTCCATGAAGCATTGGTTAATTCGAATAGGTAGAGGAAACTACAAAGACAAAGGATGGAAGCCAAAGGATCAAGTAAGCACAAAGAAAACTACAGTAACCGAGGAGGAAGCTGAAGAGCCAGTGAAAAGAGAAAACCGATGGTCAGAGGCATTAGATACATACAAAAACAGAGAACAAGGAAAGTTGAAGATAAAAAAAAAACTGGAAGAAAAAGAGGTAGCCGGAGGGTCCAGTACAACAGAAAAGGGTTGAAGGACCAACAGGATAGGAGGCACTCGAAGGAAAAACATCTTTATTGATCGTGTTACCTTATGAAAGACTCAAATGTGTGATGAATTAATCAGGTACAAAATGCAGTCTGTAGAACAATTCTAGGATGTAATAAATAAAGGTTTATCTGACATTGTTTAAAGGGAGAAGTAGTCAGCAGAGAAGCAGTCATGCTCAAGTATTTACTATGACAGTAAGAACATATGCTTGAATAGAAAGTTTTTTCTTGTGCAGAGCTTAGTGCAGCTAATATTAGACTTACTAAAGTTGTGTGGAGACATTATCAAAGATCGTGATGGCTATTGCAGATTCTGTGTGGATAGTATGAAGAGTTATAAGTACTCCTTCATAAGAAGACTGGTTGTCATTGATGTTGTAGCATGGAGACTACAGTGAAGCTATAAATAGATAGAATTCAGTAAAGAAGAATTTTGAGAGCATAACATTATTATCAAACATTCCTTGACAGGACTGGGTAAGAGCCCTTGGGGTTGGTGACTCAAAAGTCGGAAGGATTGGTGCGTAAGAAATTGGACGGATTGGTGTCTTTGAGGTTGGTGCCTTAGAAATGGAAGGATTGATGTCTTGTGAGTTGTTGCTCCTAAGTCCAACGTTAGTGCCTTGACAAAAATAGAGTTGGTGCTCTAGGGTTGGTGCCTTGACAAAAATAGAGCTGGTCCTCTAGAGGTTGGTGCCTTGACAAAAATAGAGTTGGTGCTCTAGAGGTTGGAGCCTCACAAAAGTCCAAGTTGGTTCTTGGCAACAGATTAGAATTATATATATATTGTATCTATTTTATTGCAAAGATTATATTAATAAAATCATTTATTCTTTTTTCTCACCTTGTGTTCTGAATATAAATTTTTTAACTGGTAAAAGAATAGTTGAAAAAGAAATATTGATTCACCCCCCCCCCTCAGTATTTCCAACATAGATCGAATGGGGATCATAGTCCTCAAGATTGAAATAGTGCTCAATAACAGGATGTGACTACAAAAACTTTCCAAATTGTTGTACCTCCTAGAACATGTGAAGAAATCTACCATATGGAAAGCTTGGCCATAAGAAAGTGGTTGGAATTATCTAACTCAAAGATTCTAGATGCTATTGAACAATGTGTCCTTGACCCTAGAAATATAAGTGTGAGGAGAAAATATTACTTCAATTCCCTCTCCTTGTATTCTGAAATGAAAACCTTGTTGGGCAAGGTGTTGGATAACAAACAAACAAAAAATTAGAATATATCTTATAGATTGGAAAATTTTCTAAGGGTGCATTGATATCCATAGTTTAGTTTAGAATGGGTGAATGCATGATTGGAACATATTAAATGTGACATACCACGTATTTTTATGCTACAACCCCACCAAGATTGAGCAGAAAGGACCCAGCCCTAGTCTCCTCTTTAGATTCTTATAGTATGTCATGTTAGATCTCACAATGGAATTTTTTTACATGTATATTGATGGTATTTCTTTTCTTCTTTTTCCCACGATGTTTGAATTTTGGAACACGTATTCGATTAGGAGGTGGACAAAATTACTTGATTTCACTCTGGACAGGTTGAGACCACACTCCACAGTTCATGTTTATGGTGACGTGCTAAATTATGTAACTATTTCAAAGTTTATGTGAGGTAATACAAAATCAATACTTCAACATATACACATGTAAAAAAAATGTATATTCAAGATTCTTAACCATGGATATTCATCCTCACTTTGTCATGAAAATTCTTAATATGTGAACAAGCTTTGTCGGAATGTGGTGGGCCAATATCATGGCTTATCAATATGACATTCCCAAAAACCAATTATTCATTTCATATTACACTTGTTCATATGATAGTTTTGCAATTAGTTATTTTAATTAAAATGGAGAAATGCATAATTACTTTGAAAAAAAAAATAATCTTTCATTCTTTTTAAATCTCATTCATGATTCCTACGATTGATTACTATTCCATCCATGGAATATTTTTTTTGACTCAACGAGGAAGCCTAAACCTGAGATTGTCGATAGTAATGAACCTGTAACCTCTTAATTGCATAGATGCTTTAATGAGAGGACATCGACCAACTAAGTTAACCCTTGGGGTTCTCAACCTTTGATTTGTGTATACTACTGAGAATATTATCAATATTCATAGTAGTATACACACATTAAAGGTTAATATTTATCTCCAAAGTAGTTATGTTATTTAAATAGCAATCCTTAATAACTCAATATTGATTGTCATGGAGTAGGGAATAATCCGTCAAATAAGGAAGTGACCTTTCATTCAAATTCATACATTAATTAATATGTTTTAGGTGATATGGTTGCATAGGAAGCTACAAATTTAGCATTCAAAGGCGATCAATCTCAATGATCGAATGCATGAGTATCTTCAAAGAAGCCTGCATGAGCAACACTTCGAGAAAAAAGTAAAAATAATTTCTTGGGAAAATGTGTAGCTGCGATGGCCATGTTTTAGCAAGAAAGTTATGGAAGTAATAAAGGAAGGATGTGGATGGTGCTCTGTTTGTAAGTAATCTCAAGGTAGTTGCAACCATTGTTTGTTGAATATAGTTGCAAGAAATATTATGACAAAAGTTGCATAGATGGCAACTGGCCTTCATCCAACAAGGAATGGTGAAGGTCATTTTCTAGCCATTATAGTTTATATATTGTATATGGAGGACCAATTATATGGCCTTTTGGAGGGTCCATGGGAGAATCCATCCAACATAAAACATTTGTGAAAGTAAATTTAACAAGCTTCAACTATTGACAAAGTCAAATATTATCTTATGAAAGTAAAAACTTATGAGATTGTTTTTTTGCATTATAGATTGTTTGAGAATTGCATTCCAAAATTCATATAATCAAACACCCAATTATTTTTTTTAATCTACTTTGGATACATTATTTTCTTAATCGTGTGAACTATGTGGAAATTGTAATATATGAATTATTTCTTATCCATGAGATTATATGGGGATTGTGATTAGTTGATAAATTTACCCGTTTAAATTGGAAGCTAGAAATGAATGTGAGACATGTTGCACTTGCAGCAACTTGGAGAAGATATGTTGATGATTCCTCTATTGTGGTCTCTAGCAACCAAATTGGTGCAAGTGTCATTGGCATAACCCCAAAATGTGAAGGTCATTTTCAATGTGGTCAAAGGCATTCTAGTGTTGCGAAAATAATATTTGCATCTGTGGATACTAAAATGTTTGGAGTTAATTGGTGGAGGGGTGGAACATTTTCAAACCAATCACTTTACTGGACGGTATTACCTCGTACTACAGCTCCACAATCTAGATGCCATGGTTTTTTCTTAATGCGTTTTTTAGTTCCTTAGTGTCTTTATTAGTTTGTTCTTTTTGGTTACTTTATCTTATTTCTCAAAGTCCGTACTTAGTATAAATTTGTGGGTGGATTCGGGAGAATACCTATTATTTATTACAATGAAGATTTAAAAATCCCCAAAAGTAGGTGGTATTCATGGTGAGATGTTGAAATGGAAACAAGTGTATAACATTGAAATGGAAACAAGTGATTCACAATTGAAGTGGAAAATGGAATTGTGATAAGGATTGTCTCAAAATTAAAATCAATGATGCTCAATCATGTTTATTTTAGTGTTTAGAATGTTTATCTTAGGGTTTATATACATTGGGTTTATAATATTAGTCCCTAATTAGTCATTATAGTACATTATTTAATTATTTTACAATATTTAAAACATTAATAGTAATACATAGTAAAATTAACATTAATAGTCCTAAGTCAACAAAATCAATCAATACAAAAACTTTTATATCATACTAGAACAAATAACATTAGGTATTAATTTAATGTAAAAAAAAAAAATTAATTAAACTTAATTTATTTCTTAAACATTATCAAACGTGTCGACTCCTCAAATTACCATCCCAACCTTTCCTCTATTTATTTCCCTATCATTATCTGACTTTTTCACACATCTGATCCTGATGATGAACCACGGAGGTTGGTTTGAAATGTTGATACAATAAAAGATGATTGCGTTGACTCCAGAAGACATCACTACACAAAATGTTTATCGCATAAGTCTCAAATATATAATATTAGTCTTGTGTGTTTGTTGAAAAGTGTGCAACAAGAAATGCTTGTTGAGAATGCAACAAGATGATGGAGCTTAGTGGAAAGGAGTCGCCTTCACTAAGTGGGCCCGCAGGCTATTTTTGGCGCAAGTCTTTTTTTAGACTATGTCTATTTTTAGACATATGGATCATGTCTATGGATTGCAGTTTGCTGTTTATGGATGATTGATCAAGTTGGAAAAATAGATGGACTTCTATTTTTGATGAAAGTGTGAGTGATCACAGTGTGAGTGATCAAGTCTATTTTTAGACTGCCAGGTCAAAAATAGAAAAGTCAAATATTATTATCTCACAATAATATTTGGACTATAAACTTAATCTTATTCTCTTGGAGCACTTCAGTTCGAGCTACGGATGTGGCACATGCAATTGCATGAAGGAAATACGTGGTTCTTATGGGTTAGTTGAATATTTGCATGCATGACTTCAGTTAGAACTCAAGTGAGTTGAGTTTAGTGGACTGGAGGTGCAGTTGATGGAGTTGTGTTCAGTTTAGCTTTGTTAAACTGGTTGTATTTAGTCTAACTGGCGAATAGACTAGAGATGAGTTGGGTGAATTAGTTATTAATTAATTCACAAGTTATTAACTCATAATACAACTAATGAATACATCAGTTAACTCAGTTGCATGTCAGTGCATGTTCAGTTCAGCAGGGACAGGTGTTAGAGAATCAGATTGCTATCAGTTGTGACTATAGTTGTGCACCAGATCTTGCACAAATCAGGGATTGAGTATGCCAATGAGTTTGCCCACATTGTAGCTTGGAAATACGTGATTTAGCCAAGGAAAGACGTGGCTGCCTTAGTATTATCATCAGTTCTTGAGCAGGTATTGAGCAGCGGAGGCAGGCAAGCAGCGGAAGAGATTTGAACCTGTGATTGATTCAGATCTGAGCTGTATTATGTGTAACAGCTGGAGCTGGTACTGGATTGCTTGTGATAAGAATTTTACTTTGTAATGTTACATGACTCAATCATTAATATACAGATAGTTGGGGTTTTTAGCGAGATGCTTTCCCCGGACTGTGTTAATGTGTGAATGCTCTTGATGTTTTATTGTTATTGATGCTGCTATATTGATGATCAACGTAGAGGAGCTTATGTATTGTGTATGTTTTCCGCAATAGTACATGATCAGGATAATCTCTGTTGAATATGTGTTAAATTATTCAAAATTTTTTCAAAACCTGCCTTACCTTACTGGAGTCTGTCTTAGGGGTCCTTCCTGAAAGCCCCAACTTTTTCACCTGAGTCTGTCTGAAAAGGTCCTGACTTGCTTGAGCCTACCTTACCAGAGATGCTTATATCTTAGACTGGAAAATATCACTCAAGCTGCACTCAAGGCCAAATAAAGCCCTAAAAATACATTCTTAAAAATGATGATCAAGTATGCATATTTATAAATACAAAGCAAGTAGGAGAAGCATGGATGATAATACAATAAGTTCCATTTGCTTTGAACCTATCAACTTACTAAGTGATTCATTTCTCATGGGATGCTGGAAGTCCCTTCCTAAGGGATTGGTGTCATATACTTACATTATTCATGTTCCAAGCCTAATCTGGAGGTGATTCGTTTCTTTACCCAACTCGGAATAGATGGGGCACCCTGGACACGACACCTTGGGATAGGATTACCTACCTTCTCCTTCTACCCCCAAGGAGATGAGTAAAGCGTCACTAACTAGCATATTTTTTTTCCTCTGATGGCTTACTGGTAATAATAGCTTTAAACATTGTTTTGCAACTTGGCGGAGTGAAAGGTTGTGGTTTACTGCGAAGCTTCGAATTTTGAATTCATCTTGGCTTATCCCCTAAGTAATAATTTCGTGAAGGTTGTGTGTATAAATTTCTCTGCAGACCAAAGGAAAATTTTGGAATATTCTGGTGCTAAGACAATCTGCACTCGAATTCTCTCTAAGGAAGTCCTTAAGAAGTGAATGTATTTCTGCTAGAATGAGTTCCCCTGATTTTAGGCCAATCAGAAGGGCCACACTTACCTAGATCACACTGATATGGGAATGGAAATACACAAAGAATGGAAACACGCAAAGGGGCATTGCAATCGTTCACATCCTGCCATACACAGGGACATTCATATGCCATGCACAAATATATATTTTTGAAGAGTAGAATTTATAGTAAACAAGCAGATTACCCAACAATATAGGATTTACAGATAACTTATCAACTGGAAAGCTAACTGAAACCAATTTCTAGAACCTATCAACTGGAAAGCTAATTGAATACAATTTCTAGATCCAAATTACAGACTATGGTGTAAGATTTTTTGTTCTTCTTCTCTATCATATGCATATTATACTACCTATTGTTGTGTGAAAAATTACCCGCTATAGATATAGATTAAGGGAATTTAGCACTCACGCTTGCCTACTTAGTTGCTGGTTGCAGCGAGGGTGTGGTGTCAAGAATCAAGGAGCCGCTATCGCTTATTCCCTGCTTATGACAGCTCTAGGAAACCCTTCCTCTTACAGTTTGACTCCCACATTATGGTGCCTCAAGAAATCATCGACAATGGCTTCACTGACATACTGCCTAGCTTGTAAAGGCTTGGATTCAAACCCTACACTTTCTACGAGGACTTCTTTTGTCTCCCACTGGGTTATTTTTCCTAGGAAATTATGAGAAGTATGAATGCCTAACTTTGATTCTTGGAGAAAGAGGAAATAGGTGTAATCACGTACAGGGGAGGCAAACTCTTTCCCCCCTACGCATATTGAGGAAAGAAAACTAGCAATCCAATTCATTAGCCTCGAAATCTTGAATGCCAACCTGATGGATGATCCAAATGGGTCCTGAACCCTAAAATCTTGAATGTCAGCCTGATGGATGATCCGAATGGGTCCTGATCGAAGAGAATATACCTTCTAATAACGACATTGCAAAGCTTCGCTACTAAACTGTCTACTTCTAAAATCGCCCTCCTGGATTGAATGGTTTATACTGGTGTAGGAGACCTCGAGTATGCTTTGAGAGATGATAGCTGAGAATACAAAGGCAGAGTATGCTTAGGATATCTTATGAGCTTCTGAAACAAAAGTCATAAACTTGATACTAAACCATTAAATGAGAAACAATGCCCACTAGTTTCTTCAAAGAAATCATTCTCGTTACACCTCTCATGCTGAGGTAGAGGCACGTGTAGCCCATGCAAATCCTACACGAAATGTTACGGCCTTGTTCATTCCATCGTGGAGTCGATACTTTCATAAATTGTTTCGACCGACGTGTTCATCAGTGGGTTCTGGCCAAGTGGGCTAGGCTACATGCCAGTGAGGAGAACCTATTGGTTTGTTAATTCTTACAATTTTTACATTCGTTGTGTTTATGATAAAATTAATCATCATTAAAGAGAATATTGCATCTCTTTCATTCCCGTATTTCATGCACAATATAAATAGACTAATTGGCCATTTCTGGAAATGAATCTGGATGATTTCAATATCTCCCAATGTTACATTTAGCAATGATTTTGAATAAGTGGAATAGCGTAGCCCTATTCAATTCCCACAAAATTATTTACTTCGTAATTGAGCTATAAAATATTAGCCTGGGTAACATAGGTGGATTAATATTTTAAACTGAGCGCTAAATTCATGAAGATCATGATAGTTTTATATAAAGGTGAACTTTGGTTCTATTATTTCAGGTGTGAACATTTTGAAAGGCAGTTGCATCCCAGTTCACAGCTTCTAAGGCAGCCTCCTTGCCTTTTCCACTCGTTGCTACAGTCTGATTAGACTCATTGCTCAAGTAGCATGCCGCCGTGGAGTGGATGTATTTGCGAAACACTGTTTGAGGAATTTCTCTAGATTCCTTGTTTTAATTAATGCCTTTGTAAGGCCTCCATTGTGAAACAATATCAACTAATCGAGCGAACTTGCTGCAAAATTTCTTCCCAAGAGTCTATCTACTGTTTTACTCACTCATTTAGATGAGGTCTATTTGCAACAACTCAGCAAGCAGAGCATGGTTATGGGGTTGCAGGATGTAAGATTTGTTGATGGTGTCTGCCAGGGAATTCTTGACAGATCTTAGATTTTACCAGTCTGAGCACTTCTAATATTTTCAACTCAAGTCCCCTTTCCTCCTAGCCCTGTTCCTCCTCAGCTCCTGCTTAGGGCAGGGACTAGCTGCCGTGCAGCCGTCTTGTTTAGATAGAAAACAAAGGTTTCAAGGTGAATGCCATTAATTCCAACACCATGTTTGCCTATTTGTGTAAAGTGACATATATTGACTAATTTTGTATATGCTTGTAAAGTGAAATTATTGTTGACCATCTATAATACAGGTTTACCCACCAGTCACTTATAATAAGGAAAAGTATTGTGAAAATTGCCATTCCGCAGTATCCAATAATTAAAATGAGTGCATGTTCGTATATTATTTGAAATTTAAAATATTAAATTCACATAAGGCTTCATACTATGGGATATGTATCCATTCCCCAATGGGGGTATTTTGTCGCCAATGGAGATAACCTTTTCTCAGGAGGGACAATTAACCATTTCATAATAAACATGTTTTTAAGACATGCATGTCCTTACCAGGTCAAAACCCTTGGTGGCTCTTGATAATCTAACCGGGCCCTTTCCTTACTCTCGCATGGCATGTATTAGGTCACATTACATGGGATCACCTGGCCAGGCCCTTCCTATTAAATTTCCATCCTTCACTCATTGTGTGTTCATACACCCAAGGATCATCACTTTGATCATTCCTTCTGTCTCTACGGATATGGAAACCTCCTTCCATGGAGGATTGGTCATGGAAAGCAATTTATTTTGACAAAAGAATTTACCTCATTAATGAGATCACCATGCACCTTTGCGTTGGTTTTGTGAACCTTGGTTTTACCTGGGACACTTGGCCTCAGTGGTTTGTATCCCATGGGATTCTCTCCCCTCCTCGTACCAGATCTCTCATGTTCTCAATTTGTTATAAAATCCCTATGTTGTTTGCAAGGTGGTGGAAATTTGGAGTCCTGCTTGTCAACAGAGTTATAGCTCACCGCCTTCTGAAATGGGTGTACATCAGTCCTGATGATGAGTCTGGGTTTAGACTTGAAACGTTGACCATATAAAGATGAACACTGTGGAAAATCTGAACTCCTCTCAGAAACCACACCACAGTAATCTACAATCCAAAATGGGTGTACACTATTGAATGGTGGTTGAAGCTTTACTTCATAATGCCCTTTCAAGGTCATTTATCACCTTACTCGTTTTTTTCCTTTTATATAAACATTGTTATTATTTCGGTCGCCAGTCACACCAGTGCGTGATTTCTCAGGATGGTGGTCCTTGTCCTTGTTCTCGTCGTTAGCCACATCAGTGCTTGAGTACCTAGGGTGGTAGTCCTTGCTGTTGTTCTAGTCGTTGGTTACACCAGTGCTTGAGTACTTAGGGTGGTCATCTATTTCAATTTTCTTTGTGTTGTTCTTGCACAACACGAGGTCTAACCCATCTTTTGAGTTGGTGGTCAAATTATCCTCAGCTTCCTTGCAAATCTTAGACCTAATTGGAGTATCATTCAATTGTCTGGTGCTTGTCTATTAGTGTTGGTATTCGGTTACTTCCTTGATTTGCTTTTAGAAATATGTCTCATCAATCGTAGCCCTCATACGCTCACATAAGGTCATTTCAATTGCAACAAGTGGTGTCCCATAAGCTTCCCTCAACTCTCCAAACTCTTACCTTACTTTGTTACTTTGTTGTCAATCACTGATGTAGTGCTCAGCTAGAATTTCATTCCCTCTATGATATCGTTGGGTCTTTTACTGTGTGTCAGTGGTAGCAGTTAGTTATTTTGTTTACAGGTCATATATGGTGTTGTTGATCCAAACTTAAATAGGAACGCAATAAATTATAGATATAACCATAAATACATAGATGCAGTAGAAACAATATTTCATTTCATTAATATCAAATACTGAAATATGCTTACAAATAGAAATGGAAATAAACTAGCTCGAGCAATGGTAGTTTATCTCTGAGAAGAGATGTGGCATGTACATGCCTTTGAACTATGTTACAATGAGGCTCGAAGGCCTATTTATTATTACAATGGAAAACCCTAAACATCCAAAAACATTATCCTAGGAGATGAAGCGTCAAAACTATGGACCTCGTTTGGGTAAATTGGTGCATCAACTTCCCAGGGTCATAACTTTGGCATATGATCTCCATTTGACGTGCTCAATACCTCGTTAGAAATATTTATCTGAGGACTGCAATTTATGAGTAGCCAACATAGGACTACAAACTTTGTTGGCCCTGACTTTCCCAAAAAACATCGTTTAGAGCCTCAAAACGGCTCCAGAAGTTCGGGACCCGAAAAACTGCAAAAAATAGTAAATTGTGCTATAATTAAGGAAATATACAGTGGAATAAGCAGGTGGCCACCAAAATCCACCTAGATCAGTATGCCCCCCTTAGGAAGCAATGGTCCCCATTGCATTGAGTGCCTCCATGAGATGGGGAAACTTTTGGTGAACTTGGTCCCTGGTGAGCCACTTGTCTTGGTGCAAGAGTTGGCCAGCTTTGACAACCCGATATAGTTGGATATTCTACTGGTGAGTTTTCTTGACCTGTGTGTCCATAATCTGATCAGTTGTGGCATGTTCCATGTAGTCTAGTTTTAACTCTATTGGTCTGAGTTGTTCTGCAATGTTTGATGTGTCCAGTAATGGTGGGAAGTATGGTCGAAGGTGTTCCACATTGAGCATTAGGTGTAGGCCAAGGAATGGGGGAATGCTAAGCTCAAAAGAATTGTCTCCCATGACCTTGGTAATGGTATAAGAACCATATCACAGTGGTTTGAGCTTTTTATGGGCTCTGGTAAGGCATTCTTTCTGCAAATGCAACCAAACTTCATCGCCCACCTGAAACTTGTGTGGCACTCAATGTTGATCATGTCATTGCTTGTACTTTGCATTTTCCATAATGGAGCATTGATATATTGGCCCATTGGGTAGAGGTGCTCCGGAAGTCAGATCGAATGAATGTTTAACCTGACATTGCAAGGGCACCCCTGTGGGTGAGGAGAAGGTGTCTCTGTATTCTTCCACGACCGTATCCACCTACTTTTGTTACGTGGAGGAACCCTTCTCGGGGGCCATCGATGTAGCTACTCTCTTCCCCTTACTTTGTGAGTGAATTAGAAAGAAAAAAAAAATATCATAGTCTGGGAAATGATCTTATCGCATTTCTTAGCACAGATAAAAGAGATAGTGGTAGGCGTGGCTACCTCTAATATCCTGTATAACTTATTGACCAAAAAAATAATAATAGAGAGAGGTCTAGACTCACATACATCATGTCACTTCCACAAGTATATTTGACCTAATAATACATCACAAACTTCAAGAGGAGTGACATCACACAGTACCTCATCCGTGAAGGGTTTGATGTTGTAGGGAAGGTGGCACTACTAGCTGACACGGAGATTTCGTCCTTGGTGAAGCCACCCAATGGTATACAGTTTTGGATGTCTTGTAGCCAGTAGGCCCATCCGCTTCATGACCTCTATTGATATGAGGTTCTTTTGGCTCCCACTGTCGACAATCAACTGTAGTGGAGAACCCTTCACCCACATCTGTGAGTGGAAGAAGCATTCCCCCTCCTCTGGATCTTCAGGTTCAATATTCTAGATCTTGGTGGTGGCCACAGTGGCATTGGGCTCCATGTCAATGATCTGCTTCCCTTTGTCATTCCCCTTATCGAGTTTTGACTTAGAGTCAGAACATGCATCTGATTCAGAAGCCTTCAGCTCGGCCACCACTGGCTGCTTGGCTCGACACTCACTTGTATTGTGAGTGGATCTCTTATGGAACTCACACCACTTTCCTGTGTTCTTTTTTGTCTTCGTGGTGTTGTTCTTTGCTTGTGGCTTTGGCAGGTTATCCTGTGTTGCTTCGCCTTGGCTTTGTCCTTTGCTCTGCGGTTTGGGGGCATCTTTCCCTTGCTTTGGATTCGCAAAGCCAAAGTCTCACTTCTTCTATTTTAACTTCTTCTTAATCTTGACAGTGTATCTCTAAGTCGTGCTGAGTAAGGAGATATCCAGTAACTCCATCTCGTCCTCGATGTACTTGTGAAGACAGTTGTGGTACTTGAGTACCAAATCTCACTCATAATCCTTGATACTCAACTTCATGTGAAGGGTATGAAAAACATTAGTAAACTCTTGCATGTCCTGGTCTCTTCCCTATCTTAGTGTGGTCCACTTGATGTATTTATCCTCATAGATCTCAACAGGGTAGTATTACTCCTTGATGGTGTCCCAGAACAAATTCCAAGTGGGTGTTGTTGAAAATAGTGAGTGTGTACATTCATATTTCTTCTCATAGTAGGTTTCCCACCAATCCTTGATGTGGGGGCAGCTTTGAGAAGTGCAAAAGTAATCTTTTCCCAGCTGGGAAAATCATGAATAGAAAAATATCCTTCTAGCATATTTAACCATTTATCTACGACATCCGCATCTATTTGACCTTCAAATATGGGGATGTCAAAGTTAACTTGTACATTAAAGGGTGTGGTGCTTCCAGAGTGGTCCCCGAAAGTAGATGTGTCACCTTTAGGTAGCCGCTGAAGGGTCTAGGCAAAGTTGTCCATCATCGTGTTCCTTTATCGCTCGAGGGCTTCTTCGAGCAATATTTTGAAAGGATTTCTTACCCCCTCGTCTTTCTTCTATTCTTCCATGGGAAGTCGTCGAAATTTGCGAGGCTAGTCTTGCAAAGGTTCGATCAGTTTGAGCCCTAACTCCTTATATCCCGACCTCATAGGGGACATGCTAAGAAAAACAGAGAAAGAGAAGACCGCTCTGATACCACTGATCCGAACTTAAATAGGAATGCAATAAATAACAGATATAACCATAAATACAGAGATGCAACCTAAATAATACTTCATTTTATTAATATCAAATACTGAAATATGCTTACAAAAATAAATGGAAATAAAGTAGCTCGGACAATGGTAGCTTATATGTGAGAAGAATGTGGTGGTTATATGCCTCTAAACTATGTTACAATGAGGCTCGGAGGCCTATTTATTATTAAGAAACAATGGAAAACCTAAACATCCAAAAACCTAACCCTAGGAGATGAAGCGCCAAAAGTATGGGCCTTGTTTGGATAAATTGTTACATCACCTTCCCGTGGTCATAACTTTGGCATATGATCTCTGTTTTACACGCACAATACCTCGTTAGAAAGATCTATCCAAGGAATACAACTTCTGTGCAGCCAACATCAATGACAAATCCTTGTTGGCCCTGGTGTTTTCCCAAACAAAAAAAAAAAAAAAAACTTTGTTTAGGGCCTCAAAATGGATCTAGAAGTTTAGGACCTAAAAAACTGCCAAAAATTGTAAATTGTGCTATAATTAAGGAAACTGAAAAACTGAAAGAGACAGTGGTGGGGGCCCTAGTGGAATAGGCGAGTGGCCACCAACAACCACCTGGATCAGTTGCGACAACAACTTCCCACCAACTGGGTGAAGTAACAGGTGCATCCTCCTCTAGATATAGGATATTATTTGGCTAGGAATGAGTGGAAAATTTCTTCGAGGCCGCTCCTTTGGAGGTTAGGAAAGAAATTCTGAATTTGGAAGCTAAATAATTTGGATATCACCAATATTTCTCAGATTTTGAGATAAGTGGGGGCGGCCTCAAATGGGTATCAGAATGTGGAAAATTTAGAAAATGACAAATCCATTTTCTTCATTCAATCACTCACCATCACAAAATGGAGACATTGCTTAACATGGTTATCTATGATAAGAAAGTCAATAATTCTTCGCAAGCTAGGAAGAAATTAAATGTATCATGTAGGACATAAGATACAACTTGGATGACATAGTGGTAAGGCTAACCCGAGTGGAATGGTACATAGATTTAGACTTTGATACTGACTCCAATGTGCATGAGGAAGAGAATGCAGTCGTTGATGTATTTCCTCTCAATACTATCAATGTCAATTCTACCTTACCAGAGAACAACTCCCATGTTGTTGGCTCTCCAAGATCATTAGTAATCATCCTTGACTATTTTATGTCTTTCTCAGTCTTTTACTATATTATGTGGTATCTAGTTCATCTTCTGTGACATCTTTATGTTCAATTTAGTTATCTCAAGTCCTTGTCTAATGCATTCTTTAGTTTAGTGGTGTCCTTATCTCTAGTCTTTTGTAAAGGGTGACTTGGTTCAAGTCCATTTATTTGATGCAAGAAACCCTAGTTTTTGGGCCAAAACCCTTTTTTGTGTGGAATGCGGAATTTTGTTCAATCTAGATCTGTCAAAGTTCTGAAAACTTTTTGATGTAATACTCCATGTAATTTCCTCAGTTATTAATAGAAAACCATAGACATATTTACAAAAAAAAAAATGGGATATGTATCCATATGTTTAAGCACTTTGACATTATTTGTAACATTTTAATCTTGACTCTAGGTTAAATAGAAAACTTACAAAGCATATTGCTAATGATGTTAAATTTGAGGTGAGAGAAGATTTAATTAAATTTATGAATTTGTATTGATAATGTTTGTATTATTATTTTTTTAATAGAGTTTCATTTTCAAGTAAAGATTAGTAAAAGGTAAACGTTTAGGGTTTTTTTACATAAGCATCTGTGCTAAGCTCTATAAGAGGGGGCTCTGCCCACTTTTTAGCTAGATTGGTTTGGGAGTTCATAACAATTCTGGATCTATTGGGATTCCCCTTCAATCTCTTCATCTTTGACATCCTTTTCATAGAGAAACTAGGTGAAGTGGAGTTTCTAGTTTCACAGTGAAACCCCTGTTGGTTGCATCTCAGCAAGCTAGAAATCCAAGGTGTTTCCTGCCAAAAGCGGTGCAGGATCCAAAATATGAGGTTAACTCAAGAAAGATCAGATAATATATTCTATATGCATGATCATGCTCTGGTCTAAAAATTTATTAGATTATGGCCATCTGAAAAGTCTTTGATTGGGTGGATAAAAAATAAAAGGAACCTCCATGGTCAAATAAAATCATTGCTAGGGGAAAAAGTATTCACAAGCCGTTTTATCCAGCTTGGAAGATAGATCGAGGGTTTTTGAAGGGGGGGCATTTTTTTAACTATGTAGGGCTCTTCATGCTATTTTAGAAGGAGAAGTATAATCCAGAGAAGGAATATTTCTTTATGGCCTTGATGTGGGTTTAACTTTTTTCTCTTCCCAAGGAATATTGGGAGGAGGAATCCCTTGAAGGCATCAAAAAATGTCATCAGCGACTCTGTTAAAGTAATGGAGGCTACAAAGAGATCAAGACATGCATCATATGCTCAGATCTATGTTTATATGAATATCTCCCAAATACTTCCACCCTCCATATATATTTTTTATCAAGATAGTGTTTGGAAGAAGTCTCTAGATTATGAACATGTCCCCTTTAGATGCAGATGTTGTAATGAATATTGTTATCTTACTAGGGATTTTTCGATGAATACTAAGGAATCACCTAAATAACACCCTTCTTAGAAATAGCAAAATGATTTGGGAAAAGTCCCTCGAAGAAGAAGAAATTTGAGTCCTTGGGGTAGCTCAAATCCTGACGGGATCTCTAGATTTGGAAATAGGTTTGATTATTTCTCTTCTCTGAAGGAGTCTCCAAAGCAAGACAATATTCAATCAATCTTGCAATCAACAGAAGGAAAATATCATTCTACAGACCCCATGCAAAAGCCTCCTAAAGGGCACTAGCATCCATTACCATGGGAAATGGTTAGCTCTCTATTGGAAGAAGATGAAGTTGAATCCCTACCAGAAGATATGGATCTATATCATCCATGACTGACTACCCTTAAAGAATAATGGTGTGGAAAATATATAAATTACATATTCTCCCATCATGCTAGGATTTTGCACAACCTCTATCTTCGAAGCAAGGAAAAATACCAATTGGGATCAAGTTCTTCCTAGTTTGGCCTTGGGGTTCACACGAAGGATTTCAAGGTGGTCTCCGGGTAGGAAAAGAAGCCAAAAAATGAGGCCACGATAGGAATAAGGCATTGATCCAAGAAGAAGATCAACAATTACTCAACTCAAGGAAAATTATGCTAATGTCAGAGTCACTTCCCCCCTTGAAATCTTGAATCTTAAAGGAGTTTTTTAGGTAGTCATGATTGTTGTAGCCAATTTTTTATTGTTTGTTATTGGTAGGCTGCTTGTTGGTCTCAAGAATCACCTGGATTTTAGTTCTCTTTTGAAAATTCAAACCATATGTAACTTTTTTTTACTAATGAAAGGATCAATTTACCACAAGAAAATAAAAAATAAATGAATATACATATAT
>APFE031041399.1:47117-64306 GCA_000404065.3 Pinus taeda
GGTGGTGGTTAACGTCCACTGAGGCCAAATTGGTCTATCGGACCTATAGTTTTCTTAGTTTTTAATTGCCTGGCTCCTTGTCTTTCTTGGCAAGATTGGTGTTGTAGCTTTCTTTTTTTTCTTTACGGTCTTCCAACTTCCTTTATCTTGCATCTCCTTCATCTCTTCTAGTTCTTGGGAAATTGGTTTCTTAGCTTCACAATCTATTATGTTCGTCTATTTGAAGATAGTCGAAGAAGAAGTTTGGTCTAGGAGATCTGCTTTGCTGTTAAATGAAGATTTATTTTGTGCGGTATTCAAATCCTCATAATTGTTGATGCTTGAGGTGTTGTTGAGTTCACTTTTTTGTTGTTGGGCGGAGCTTTCCCCCTGCTTGTCTTGAGAGTTGTTTCTTCCTTACCCGATTTCTTGTGATTCAGAGTTTTCTCGAGAGTATTCTTCTGTGATGACAGTGTAGTGTTCTTTTTGTGCTCCTTCCCACCATGTAGATCTGTGGTGATTTTTTCTAGCAGAATTTTCTGGGAGGCTTTTGGGAAACTTTTGGCTAGATGGCCTATCTCAAAGCAGGATCGACATCTGAAGAGGACACTTTCATAATCGAGTTTCTGGTTCCGCACATAGTTTTTACTTGTTGAGTGTATTTCAACTGGGAATCCGGCGCTGAAGTACATTTCCACACAGATGCGTGCATAGGTGGTTCTGACATATTCCTCTATTTCTGGGCACCTGCAGTAAAATTTCCCAATTGCATTTCCAATGGCTTTTAGAGAGGAGGAATTCCAGAGATGCAAGGGTAGGTTTGGCAATTTCACCAAAATTGGTGTTGAGGTTATGACTATTGTTGAGGGATCGAATGATGGGTTCCATGGCTTCATGAATAGGCCTGTGTTTTCCCAAAACCAAGGGCCAGAATTTAGAATACATTGTCTTCTTTCAGGGTTTTCAAAATATACTATAAAGAAACCCCTAGCATAGGGGTAGATATTAATTGCATCAGAAATGACATCCTTCCATATCTCTGAGATCCAACTGTGGAGAGTTGTTAGCCGCAGCCAAAATCCATTGAATCGGCATATTAGGGCACTTTCAGAAAACTTCAAAGCCTCATCGAGTGAGGCCTGGTCCACTTGGACAGTGGGAGTTGGGGCTTCACTGATGATATGGGCGGGAGCTTTCCCCACAGAAGCGGATAGATCTGAGCCAACAGCTATTTTCGCGAAGCTGTGAGCCATCTGGAGAATGCTCTCCTGATGAGTATAAAAATGTTTTTGAAGAATTTTACAAAAGGGAGCCACACAAGCCATTCATATTTGTGTCTCATATTTGTAATATTCTACTTGCACGTAGAAGATTAGACCCAACGGCATCATACAAAATGTCCAAAATTAATTGAAATTAAGAGAAAAATGAAGATAATTGTGTGTTGAATCATACAGATCGCATAAATAAGGCTCTTTGTTACAGACCCAATAAGCAATTATCTACGAGAGATGTCTATAACACGCAAAATCCGAACTTACAGATCGTCGTTGTTTCAGTCCTGCGAACAGTTCAATTGCCCGCAATCGTTGGAAGTTGCATGAATTTGAACTAACGTGTGTATATATATATTAGAATATATATATATATACGATAGATAGTAATAAATATTAAAAAATAGATATAATATTTAAACAATGCAATAACATGTAAAAAAAAAAAAAAAATCAATATATAAATTGTAATAGTAAAAATTTATCTAATTTTAGATCTTATTTATGTTAATGGGAAAATTTCCCCAAAAATGCCTTTTCCCCCTTCCAATACAATATTTTAATGTAATCTTCAAAACAATTGTTATCTTCACTTTTAATAAATAATTTAAGATTAAAATAGATTTACCACTTTAATAATCAACCTTATTTTTTTAAATTTAATAAATATTTGAGTTTTATTTAAGAAATCTTACCAATTACAAATTAAAAAAAAATCAAACAAAAAACAAAAAAAAACTTCCAATACTAACAATTTATAATATAATATTTTCATATTTTCTAATAATTCTAACTAAATACATAAACTTATAAAAACAAAGTATGCCTAACTATAAATAACTATAAATGAAATAGCAAATAAAAAAGTCCCACACTGAAAAATTAGGCATCAAAATGAAAAATGGAACCAAATAAGAAATAGTCTGACCACTGAGTTTCTCAATATTTCCCATAACCAAAATGAATTACTAAATTTTAATTTAATTTTGTATGTTTAATTTCTTTATATATAATATATTTAAAGAGAATGTTATCTATTTCACTCATCATTTCTTATTACATTAAGAAATGCACCCCATAACTTTTAAGTTCCATTATGATAGACTACGTATAAAAATCAGTAAAAACTATTTATCTTCATATAAACTAACTATTCATATATTAAAATTGCATTAAAAAATGTTACAACTAATATTATTTTTGGTGGGTCAAAAAGGAAATAATGTCACAAAGAACATTAAAATATGAACCGAAATATAGTAAAGCTATTTACACTTTACTATATTAGAAGAGGTGCGTTGGGAGTCCAAGGCCCCTTTTCATTTAGAAGTTTTCAATTAGACACCAAATATAATCATATAAATTACTTAAAATTTAGCTTCAAATATTATCAACCTGTCCGAGCCTTCTTAATTAGAGCTTTGGTGAGTCAATATAATTTAATTACTCGCAAAACTTTAGTGTCTTTGGGTATGGAAAATTGAGTGAGAGAACCAAACTTTGGTGTCTTTGGTTATTTTCATTTTTTTTTGTATCATAGAACTTTGACTGATAAATTTGTTCTCCCATGGCTTTAGTGGGACAACGGTTTTACAATTATAATGTTGCAAAGCATACATTTTTATTTTTTAGACGCCTCACATTAGACATAGATAATTCTCCCCTGGCTTTAGTGGGACAACGGTTTTACAATTATAATGTTGCAAAGCATACATTTTTATTTTTTAGACGCCTCACATTAGACATAGATAAATGAATGTAGGCATGGGATGATAGGGTCCATTATAGTTTGAGTAAATAGTAAAGGCCAATCCCACAAGCAAAGAATGAAAACATGAACAAATTAAAAACACACTAGAACCTAGTGAGTTAATTTATGTGCTTGAGAGATAAATTGTATTAAAAACCCATAAATCCTTGAACCACCAATTAGATCACAAGCCCAAGTAAACACTAGCATTAAAAGGTTTCTTCTAAATTTGCTCAGAACCCAAAACCATAGAGATCCAAAAATTTGTGAATAGGAAAGCAAAGGCCCCTCCCCTAGACCATGAACTCAATAAAAAAAATTAGGGCCAAAGCCACAAAACAATCCCATTAAACTATAGAGCAAAAACCAGAAAACACCACAATTGAAGTGACATCAAATCGTCTCTAGTTGAGTGAGGGACAAGGATCGAAAATCCCTATTAAGTTTAAGGCACTTGAATTATCTGCAAGACTAGCAAATGTAAGTTGCACACTCAAAACAAAGCTTAAACCACCACTCGAAGTTGTAATGCCCTATGCAACCATCCACCTAGACTCGTAAAACAAGTAACCTCCTACCAAACACAACGTTAACACTTCCATTGTCTTGTTGTCTTATCACAATTGAGCTCTTACCCTTCGCACTCGACACCATAATACCACCTCAAGCCTCTACACAATAACCCCCTCCTAACTTATCCTATTAAAATCCCATGCAACCCTCAATCCGAGTAATTTACTTCCATATTATATTATAATTAATATATATATATATAATAATATATATATATGGTTGAAGGGAATGGTTATTATCGTGTAGGTCTAAACGAAGCGGAGGAGTTTGCCCAGAAAGTTAAATGGAAATTCCGGTATAATTTAGAAAAAATCCAGCACTAATTTTTGTAATCTATTATAGTTTAAACTCAAATTTTTAGGGTGTCCT
This sequence comes from Pinus taeda, assembly GCA_000404065.3. Lineage (NCBI taxonomy): Eukaryota > Viridiplantae > Streptophyta > Pinopsida > Pinales > Pinaceae > Pinus > Pinus taeda. The sequence continues at coordinate 51,063 of APFE031041399.1, forward strand.
ACACGGTCGATTGTGTGCTGGAACAGTTCCACCATCAAAACACGATTCAAAACACTGCTCTACTATATTTTTTGAAAATTTTTTTTTGCCCCAATCGGCTACTTTCGTCCCTGACAATATCCTCACCTCGTTAGATACTCTGATTATTATCATCCCAAATTAAAATTCAATCCTTATATTTTTTAATTTAATACAATAATTTTTAAATATTATTCTATTAAAATCCACATTTAAACATAAAATATATATTCTTATTATATATTTGAAGTTATAAAATATGTTTTTTAACCAAACAATTGTACTTTTAAATTATAAAATATAATTTTTGGGTTATTAATATCACACATATTAATACAACAAAATCATTATGATAATTATGTTGATTGTCATGTCTATTTTTGAATAAGGCTTCCAGAACTTTAATTCAATTATCAATAATTAGGTGGATAGTAGAGATTTAACCTCCATAGAATATTCTAGAATATTCTTAGTAGTAGTCACATATTGAAGGTTGATATTTATCTCCAAAATAGTAATATTATTTTTTCCCCTTTTAATTAAACTCATGAATTAGAAAGAAAAAATATCATAATGAAACGAGTTATAATTTTTTGGCTTGTGATATTCATAAGCCATGGTAATAGCCAATGTATTGTAACAAAACTATTTTTCAGTTAAGATTTTATAGTAAAGCGATGTAATCTTCCGGTTAAAATTCTGGTTACATTTTATAATATATTAAATATGTATATAACTCATATTTTACGTTTTTAATAATAATAAAATTTAAAATAATTTTTAATTTAATTATTTTTATGATTTTTTAATGTAAATAAATATTTATATAATATAGATTAATATCACTAACATCTAAAACATCTATGGAACTTCCCATAAAATCATAGAAATTTTTAAAATTTAACCGAATAACTCCCCTCCCATAACCATATATTGCGCATACTTAAACATGAGGAAAAACAAATACAAGGGTAATACTATATCCTCCTAGGAAAAAAATCATAGAAATTTTCAAAATTTAACCGAATAACTCCCCTCCCCATAACCATATATTGTGTATACCTGAACATGAGGAAAAACAAATACAAGGGTAATACTATATCCTCCTAGGGAAATTTTTGTGTGTTGAGGATCACCTTGGTTTCTTCTCAATGTCTTACACATTGCTTCCCACGGTTAGACTCATGGGTCATGACATCATTCTAAAGGTCACCTTTATATTAAAGGAAGTGAGACATTGTTATTGAAATCAGCCAGAGGTCACTCTTGCAGGGTGGAGGGAATTATTAAGCCATGTTTGTCCTCATGTTTTAAGCAAGAGTTGACTATTCCTAATGCTTGTACCACCTTTTCTTATATTTAATCAAAACCAATAGTTCTCAAGGTCAGGGTGGAGGGAATTATTAAGCCATGTTTGTCCTCATGTTTTAAGCAAGAGTTGACTATTCCTAATGCTTGTATCACCTTTTCTTATATTTAATCAAAACCAATAGTGCTCAAGGTTAGGGTGGAGGGAATTATTAAGCCATGTTTGTCCTCATGTTTTAAGCAAGAGTTGACTATTCCTAATGCTTGTACCACCTTTTCTTATATTTAATCAAAACCAATTATATTTAATCAAAACCAATAGTTCTCAAGGTCAGGTGGAGGGAATTACTAAGCCATGTTTGTCCTCATGTTTTAAGCAAGAGTTGACCATTCCTAATGCTTGTACCACCTTTTCTAATATTTAATCAAAACCAATAGTTCTCAATACCTTAGGTTTGACTAGTGCAAAAACTAAACTAATTTTAAATGAATTAGTTTAGAGAGGCGTGTTATAATTAATAAAAGGCCTAATTTGTTGATTTATTGATTGATAATTAGAACAAAGTGTCATTTATGCAAATATTTCAAATTATGTAATTTCTCTATGTAAATTAAAAAATATATTTTTCAAGATTTTATTAAAAAATGTTTGTGAATATAAATATTATTAATAAAATTTAATTTATTTAAATTAATTCATAAAATATATTGTAAACGATTAACACTTACATTTTATTTAATATATATTGGTAATGGGAGGAAGCTTCGTTATGTATTTTTTATATTTCCATATAAATCAAAATCAATATATTTTAATTTGAAAGTTTAACTAATATAAAATTAATTGATTTTGAGTAGTTACAATTTACTACTCTGACTGACCTAAAAAATATTGTTATATAATTATTTGAAATTTTATTTTAATATATTTGTTTTTTAATATCATTTGATTTCTATTTTTAATTATATAATATATATTAATATATATATATATAAATAATTTATTACATATGGAGAAGTATTAATATTTTGTAAATATGAAGGGGAAGGAATTTAAATTCAAAAATATATATGATGACATGTGTTTGCCACTTTGGGGAGAAGAATATGTGAAACATGGTAATTTGGTCAAAGACGTAATTGTTAAGGCATAGTATGTCCACCTTCAAGATGATCATGGGAGAGAGGGTGAAACTGAGTGCTAGATAATGGAGGAGGCAAGAACAAGTATTAATGAACATTTAGACTTTGTTTGTGATGATTGTTGAACAAGAAAATGAACTGTAATAAATAGGTATTCCTTGATGGGGCTTGGAGTGATGATGAATGTGAGAGATGGAGCTAGTTTTACTAAACTCTCTCTAGGAAACATCATTTGTAAAGATATTTTATTAGTCTTGGCCTCCCTGTCTATGAGTTTATAGGTTCTTCTTTGTGTCTAGTGGTTTATGTGCAAAGTCTATCTCTGTTTGATATACATGCATAATTGTAAGCATATATCTCTCAAGGTCCTATGTGTGAAAATTTCACCACTGAAATCCTATTGTAACATCTAGTATTATTTATTATAATTGCTAATTAAATTAGCAGTTTATTGTTATGGCAACAACGAAATAAACACACTACAATATTCACAAAAATATTGCAAAAAATAATAGCAATGGAAACTAAAAAATATTCTAATGCACAAAAAAATGACACAATTATTTTTGGACAAAAGCCCCTGGAAAAACCCAACTTGAGAAAAACAATGCAGTAGTTGAGGGTTTTTATTATTATGCAACAGTGAAATAATATGAGTACAATCTAGATGTTGAAACTGACAATCCTGCAAAGAAAATTATGACAAAATTATCTGAGGGAAATTACCCTCACTTTGAGCAATCCCACCACTTTCTGGCCTCTTAAAAGCAAGTAGTTCACCTAGCCTTATGCAGACCATGCATCACCTTTGTGTAGTCCCTTAAATAATATAGCCTGGAAATTCTGCAAATCAAGTCATCCTGTCTGTTGTTGAATGGGAAATTGTCTCTCTGGCACTCTAGAAATATCTTTCGGTCTCTGGAACTGATAACCGTCTTCACCCCAGTAAAATCAAATTACCTACTTGAGGCTTCTGCACAGCCTCCTGGAAAAAATCTCAGCCTCTCTACAAAGTACTCACGGGATCTGAAAAAATTTCCTTCATCTTCACTATCCATGCCCCTCTTTGTCTCTACTTTCCTTTTGAAGCTCGAACTCTTCTGACAACTCACTGTTGCTCTCTATAAAATCGAACTCTTGAAGGAAATCGAACTCTATGTGTGTATTCACCATCTACCCATCAACTTCTACTTATAATCTTTTGTTGGGACTCCCATGGCTAAGATTAAATCTTAGTCGATGGCTACAATCATATCTGGGTTGATCCATGTGAGTGTCTAGGTGATTCACACCTTATCTCAATTAATATTTATTAATTAATCCCTTTCCTAAGTTTAGACTTAAGAAATATTTAAAAATAGGCTAAAAATATAATTTTGACACTTCTAGGTGGAATTTCCATAAACTATTTCTAGGTTATGGAGAACTCTTGAATTTTAGCCTCTCCACAAAGTTTCGAGACTATAACACCTCTGATGCTACAAAAAATAACACTATGGTCTAGTATGTTCTCTTGGTGTACATTCAATTCACTATCTTCAATTTGAGGAATCACATTTATAGCTATTGTTTGTTTTTGAGGTGGTGGATTGTAAGTGGTTGAGTGAAAAGTAATAAGGGATTCATTAGGAGCTCGTAGTTGTTAGGTTGGTTCTTACATCAGCTATCGATAATGTCTAAACATGAAATGCCATAATCGAGCCACAGAGGTGCAACCAAGAGAGGAAAAGACCACAACAAGTCTTTAAGGTTCTCTTCACCTCGCACATGGAGCATTAGCAAAAAAAGGTACCCATTTAGGTGCAACGATGGTGTTGATATAGAATAGTTCCATAAACCTAGGTAATGGTTGAAGATTTGGTAAATTTGGTGAAATAAAAGCTTCCACAATGAATCGTAGCAGAATTTTAGAATTTGGTTGAGGACCAAAGATTTTAAAGGCCACAAGATACCAATTTTTTTCCTGGTCATGGCTTCTAAACTCTGGTAGCCATTAAACATGAAAACCAAAAGTAATATGAACCTAAAATAGTCGATAGGCTATGTTATCTAGGGGCCAAATTCACTATTATATGCAAATTTTCCTTTGAGCCTAGTTTCAAAGTTTATGGAGAGGGAGGAAGTAAGGCACTAGAAACAATTGAGTTAATGGGCACCTTGGGCTCTCAACGGACCAATTCCAACCTAATCATTGTGGAAGATGAACCAAAGTAGTAGCAACATAACAAAGGAAAAGAGTTGGATGATTCGCACCAAGTTGCCTCTCAACCTACTTATTCTTGATCATATTTGTGATTCCATGACATGTTGCCTAGGTGTTTGTTGGTTATTACTTATTTTTTAGTCTAAAGCTTCTATGAAACTCATTTTTTATGGATTTACTAAAGTGCATATAAATATTTGTGACAATTTGAAATAGCTTATGAATGGTTGGATGAGTTCTATTTTCCTTTTTAATAGGACTTATACCACCAAGTTTGTATATCATTTTGTATTATATCACTTTAAATTTTGAAAAACCTACCAAAAAGGATTGGAGTAATTTAGTATTACAAAACTAGTGCATGACATAGAGCTAAATGGTAAAAAAGTTACACTTCAAGAAATTGAGCCATTTTATATTTCATAACTATGAATTTATAACAAATTTATGTTGATTTAATTTTTAAAATACTATCATTTAATGACCACATCTATGCCATATGGATTGCAAATTACTAACTAGTTTTGATGCAATAAAAATATGAATTGTCTATCTTTTAATAAAATGTAATAAAAAAATTAGAGCATTACATTTTCAAACTTAAATTCAAAAATGCATTAAACCAAAATCCCAAACCACAAAGAACCCAAAAGTTGGGAGCAAGTAGAGGGCCCCTCTCCTGAACCACAAACTCAACAAAAGAACTAGGGCCAAAGCCACAAGAGAATCCCAACAAACTACAAACTAAAAAAAACCACAATTGAACTTATGGAAAATCATCTCTAGTCAAATGGGACACCAAGACCATAAATTTTTGTTGAAGTTGAGAAACTCAATTATCCCCAATGTTAGTCAATGTAGACTCCTCATTCCAAATAAATTTAAATCCACCACTCAAAGCAATAATGCCCTATGTAGCCACCCACCCAAACTCATCATAGAATTGAACTCATTGGAAGCACCATTAGCACTTTCATTTTCCCATTGACTTGTCACAATGGAGTTGGCACCGTTCGCATTCTAACACCACCTCTTGTCACCACACAAAAACACCCTCCTAACTTATCTCTCTCTCGCTCACACACACACATACGCACATGCACGCGCGTACACACACATAATTAATATCATTTTTTTCAAATAATACAATATATTTTTAAATGTAATCTATTAAATCCACATTAAACATTAAATTTTATATCTTATTTAACACCACATGTTGTCTCCACACAAAAACACCCTCCTAACTTATCTATCTCTCTCTCTCTTACACACACACACACGCATGTGTGTGCGCGCACACAGAGAATTAATCTCAATTTTTTTCAAATAAAACACACACGCACACACATGCACATGTGATATAACACACACACAATTAATATCATTTTTTTTCAAAACACACACACACACACTTAATATAAAAATTGTTTAAATAATATAATATATTTTTAAATGTAATCTATGAAATCCACATTAAACATAAAATTATATAGTATCTTATTATTTTAATCATAAAATATGACTTTTAATATTAAAATTATAAAAAATTCTTATATCAAATAAAAAAAATACATCTATATTTTTATTAATTATAAAAAATAATAAAAATATTTTTTAAATAAAATATATTGAAACTAAATTAATTAAATTAATAATAATAATAATACAATTTTAATCGCTTATAGGGTCTCTTGTAGCTCAATGGCCACTAGTGTTCCCTGCTTCCATGCCCCCTCCATCGACACCTAATATAGCCACCATAAATGCTTTGATTTCTAATAGGCCAAAATTCCAAAAGGCGAAGCCCTCACACTTTGTCAAAAAGCTTGAGGATATTTTGAAGGTTGAGATCAATGCTTCTTAGTCCTAAACAAGGGCTCTTCAACTTGTGAAATAAGGTTTAGTGGGATAGTTCATAAGGATTTGAACTTCCCCACTCTCCTTGAAGAAGTGGGTAAATAAAATTTGGTAGCCACTAATAAAGGGTAAAGTTTCTTCTTCTTTATGTGGGGTAAGGTTTTATACCTTCTTAGAGAATAAGGAATATTGGGACTTGATCTTTGGAAGAAACCCTTATTTCATGGGTTTCCAAGGTCTCTATTTAAATAAATGGAGCTCATATTTTAACCCGAAACATGATGTTCCTTCAGTGGTTTCGGTATGATTTTAACTCCCCTTCATTCCTCTGCATTGTTGGAATGGTGCTACTTTTAGAAGTATTAGAAACACCTTGGATAAGCATATTGATCATACCGAGCCACAAGAGGGTTTGTTTTCTTGTGCCAAGATTTGTGTGGAAGTAGACATGGACAAACGGCTTTTAGCTGCACTAAATCTCAACCTAGATAAATGGTCCCACATCCAAGAGGAGGATTATTACCATCTTCCTTTTCAAGCTATATAATGAGTTCAGACACTTCTATAAGTTTCAAAAGGAAGATTGAGGAGCAACAAAATCAAGTGGAAGAACAAGATTAAATGGAAACATCCAAAAAGGAAAAGAGGATCATCCAAATAGACTAAAAATAAACCATGACAAAGTGATCTAGTAAGGAATAAAGGAAACATCCTAGCCTCTCCAACCCAATCAAAATGAGGTCTAGGAGAGGCTGCCAGCAATCAAGGTGCAACAAAAGCTAATAGCAATAGTTTTATAGTTGTCAACTTGGTCGAAGAGGAAGGAAAGATTCCCTCAAGAAATGTCCTTCCCTCTCTTGGGAAGGACACCAAATCCTCTCCTCGTCTTACCTAGGATGAATTTTTTCCCCTTGAGGATGCCCCTATCCATTTGACTGGATAGATTGACTCTTCCTTAAATGAGGCTGAGTTCCACTCCCCTAGGTTAGTTCGAATTGGCCCCTCCCTTTCTTGTTCAATTGATGAAAAATAAAAGATGAAGAAAGAGAAGGAACAAGATCACATTCATTGTGTTATTACCCTATTTTCCACTCCATTATAGTGAGAGAAACCTAATATCAACTTACCTCAGTTTTTTGGCTAAAATGCATCCATGTTTACCTTTTATTTTACTTATGTGAGATTTATCCCATGATAAAAGGGTGGAATTAAATGATTGAGTTATTTATCATAATTAATTTTCCAAAATATTATAATTATGAGATAATAATTATTTCATAATTGAGATAATTGATAAATATCTCATAATTGTGAAAAAGGTTTCGAGAGTTTGTCATTTCCAAGGAGATCAACATGACCCACTTGTGTGTGAGTTGGCTAGCAGTCCATTATTATAGAATTTTTCTAACTTCTCAAGCCCCTAGTTGTCTAGATACATTCTCCTAAAGGGTAGAATGAACCTTTATAATCTCACCAAGAAGAAAGGAGGGAGTATCCAAACTATAGCGCGAGAGCTCTACTGTAATGGGAGAAGACCATACTACAAGTTGGATGAGACGATCATATTTTTTGAAGGTATATTGATGTACTTTCACTTATATGATTAATAGAAACATATGTTCATTCCCTGTATCTATTTCTATTCAACGTGTTTTATAGTTGTTTCTATGATATTTTAATCTAACAATATTTTAAGGTCACTTATTGTCTCTATTTGTTTGTGGTTGTGTGTAGGGATTGAAATTAGGTGTGGACGAGGTAGATCACTCAAGTGGAGCATGGGAATCTTCATTAGAACCAAAATTCTTCCCAACCTGTGAGGAAGCTAGGTGCACACATATTTCCATGTAGTATATAGAATTGACTGCCTAATGCATGTTTGATGATTTGGGTTGGGACACTATTATATCTCTATTGGTTTTTCCTTTTTTGATTTGGTGATCTCAATCAAGCAGGAGATCGTGGAAAAATAGTTCCTTGTATAATTAAATGCAACACATTATAAGGCGAGAAGAAAAACAAATAGAGAGGTTCTAATCGAAAAGGACAAAAAGGACAAAGAATTGTGAAGACAAGGTATTATGGACAAACACATTATAGGTATATGGAATACAAGGAAAGGAGGGAGTTCAAGAACCAATTAAGGGGACATAAAATCTAATAGAAAATGATGAAACTAATCTTCTAGAATTGTAGAGGGTTAGGTTCAAATAAAAGAATGTCAAAGGTTAAATCATTAGTTCAAAAAGGAAAACCCCATATTTTTCTACTCTAGGAGACTAAATTGAGATCTCTAGTCAACAATTTGGTCTTAAATCTAAAATATTTAGTTAGTTCCAACAACTCTAATGTTAAGTGTCCAGACCTAAATGATCTAGTGGAACTGAGGAAATATGGTGTAATCAAGGATTATATTTTGAAGTAGGTTATATGCACTATAAATTTTATTTAATTTTGGGCTCTATTTGAAGGTATTGACCTCCAAAGACCCATATATACTTAATATTGGATGTATTCCTCTTCAGAGGATAATTTTGATTCAGGAGTTTGTACATTATACTAAATATGGAAGAAAATAACAATGTAGCTCCCAATGTATAGTTGTCATATGGGAACATATTTTGCAATTTATACAACTATTCTCATTACCAATAAAGAAAAATAATCCTCCAATTCTAAGCTCATAGCCAACCCAGACACCAAATTGGTGTATGAGAACCCTTTGTTTATGGCCCATGGGACAAGAGACCCACCTCCGCATAATGATTTAATTATTAAATTCTACAAAGGCATATATACTCTACCCCTGTAGTTCCCTCTAGATTTGAACCTATTACCTTCTAGGAGAAAACACATGTTGTTAACATTAGCAAAATTAAATATTATTATTTTTTATTAAAAAATAATTATTAAATTCAAGTTTTCTCAATTGGTTACCAGACTAAAATCTATACAATGATCCCTTTTTTAACTTTTTATTTTGTTAATTACTTTATGAGAGTTAATTTTATAATTTTATAGATACTATCATTTATAATATTTTCAAACTATATTTAGATTAATATGATTTAAACTATAGCTCAAATTTTGGACTAAAGGCTACCAAGGTAGGGTTTGTTGATTGTCGCTAGGTTTTGTCGTAGATTAGTAGGTACCCCTCCCATGTTCTGATCTAATATCGTATGGCCTCTCTCTCTTCTCCGAGGTTATTTCCTTACTTTTTCTTATGGTGTTTCAATTCAGTAAGGTTCTTTCATCCCCAGTGGTTATGTTGCAAGTATGGTCGCGATTATATTTGTTTTGTTAGCATCTACTTCCTCCAATTTTCCCAATTCTCATTGGTAAGATCATCGTGGTGAGTTTGGGAAGTCTAGGGGAGAAAAATTGCACATATCTTACTCTCAAGTTGCCAGTATGTCGAACAATTGTAAATATGGTTCTTTTCCTCCCATTGGTAATATTGGAAAAGTTTATTTTCATGATATTGTGAAGAATTGTGCTCATTTTCCACACCTCCTTGTTCAAGAATCTCCCACAATCATTATTCTTGTAGTGGAATATGTCGCTTTTCAGTAAGCCTTCTATCATTTAAATGGGATTATTTACCATTTTAACATCTTCTAGTCTCCTTCAGTTGATTTTCATAAATGGATTTTTGTCTCTTGGAAGCCTAATTTAAAACAATATGCCTTTGTTTATCCCTTTGCAAAAGGGTTATTTAATTACTTTGGTTGATCTTGTCGAAGATAGGATTTGATTTTAAACTCTATTCCTTAGTTTTGTGGAAATTCTAGTTTATGTATGAAACCTTAGAATTATTCCTTCAATCCCATAACTGCTCCTCTCTCCTTGGATCCTTTGTGGGTTATAATTCCAAATATACCTTTGGATTTATGGGGTTCTACCTCTTTAAGATCCATTAGAAAATCTCTTGGAAGATATTATCATAGAAGCATAGAAAGAAAGAGACTTAGCACCACTAAATATGCTCACATATGTGTTAATATGGACTTCAAAAAATTGTGTACATCATAAATAATTTTGCAAGGTGAGAACTACTTCTGGATCCAAAAACTAAAATATGAACATGTTTCTTTTCATTGTATATTATTCTTTGAAATAGGGCACCTAGTAGAAAATATCCCAAAAGGGCCAAGGAAAACTAAGAAGAAACAATGAAATCCAACCTAATGGGTTGGAGCAAAGGAAGAAAATCAACATATTCCTAAGGAAGATCCACCTAAACTAAGCCCTCCTATATAATATATCAAACCAAATTCAAACGAAATTAGTGGTACTTTGGTGGAGATCGAGTAGTTAAGGGATATTCCCTTAAATGAAAACCCTTTATATCAGCTAGAATTGTCACAATAAGGCTTAATGGAATCTCAAAATATAGAACCTCTTAAGGCAATTTGGGCATATAATGTTGAAGAAGAAGAGAAATGTGAGCAATTAGAACCCCCCATCTAGACAAATCGGGAAAGGCGGTAGAAACAAGGACCTCATTAAAAAAATGGATTATGGACATGTTGTCGCTACGACAAACACCCTCCATAAGCAGTCAACATTTTAATTTTGGAACCTAATATGGATCTTGCGATCATTCGTTCCATAGTCACATTATGCTCGTTCAATACTTTTTTAAGTATTCAAGTATTATTCTCAGTTTGTGAGTGTCAAATTCACCTTCTCACACATGCTCAGCTATAACAAGTTCATGAGCACACTCTTTTATGCAAGCTTGAACAGACATGGCACAAGTCCAGAAAGATAGTTCCTATGAAATGTTCAACCTATGTCGAAAGTCAGTGTGAACTTTCATCAAGAATCCCTCACTTTTGGTTGCAATTATTCTTTTATTTCGAGATTTGTGTGAAACTATGATACCTGTATCTTTTCTAGGAGCCTCGTTTCTATACTCGGTTCTTTATGTTCATGTTTTCCGCACTGATCCAATAAATTAAAGAAGGATAAGGGGAAATATTAATAACCAAACCAATATCATAGGTTTTATATATGCTTCTCTAAAGGAAAAACCTCTTCTACTCTCAATAAGTCAAGATCCCTCTTCCACCCCATGAAATGAATAAGTGTTAATGCACAATCCTATATAAAATAAATAAATAAAGGGTGAAAGAAGAGAAAGGCTTCCTACGTAGGGAGGTGAAGAAAGCAACTCTATTGGGGATGGAGCAATGTTTGTGTTCCTGAAGTCACTCTGTTGGGGTACTATCTAGGCCTATTGGTAGTGTAGCAACACCAAAGATGATAAAAACTATACTTTGAATATCCTAAGCTTGTGAATAACATTACCCTTCTCCTAATTCAAAATATTGTGATATTGTTGACCTTATAAATGTGTTCAACTGAGAAAGAGATGGAGGGGACTATATCTATAACTGGGTAATTTGGGGATGCCAGAGTAATCTGTACAATGAATCAATACTTCCTGAAAAACTAGGCCTTGCACGAAAGAATAAACCAAGGGAGAGAAGTTGGATTTCTACTAGTGTGTCATCAAGTGTTGTCGCTCTGACAAACACCCTCCAAAATTTGGTCTACATTTGAATTTTGGAGCCTACTTTGGATATTTTGATTTTTTGTTCCATAGTCAAGTTATGGTCATTCGATGCTTTGTTAAGTATTCTAGTCTTCTTCTTAGTTTGGGAGTGTAAAAGTCACCTGCTCACACATGCTTAGTTAGTAAGAATTTCATAAGTGCACTTTTTTATGCAAGCTTGAACATGCATGGAACAAGTCTAGCAAGATAGTTCTTGTGCAATGTTTGTAGGTTTTAACCCCATATAGAAATTACTTGCATATGAATTCTAAAACACAGAAAATAAACAATGCAAGAGCATAACATATAAAACACATATACATAGAGATTTTTCCCTGGATCCCAAAACCAGGACTACCATCTTGAATTTTCATTATGTTCCTTTCAATGTTAAAATACATATTTGTACATGCCGAAGCATCCAATACCATGGACCAAAAACCATCACGTCCAAAACCATGGACCGAAAACCATAGGTAGGTCCGCCCAACCTAATGTAGGATCCAAAAAAAAAATTCCTGGGGCGCTGCTCCGGACCCCATAGAGGGGGGCTACCCTCCCCCCTCAAACCTCCCATTGCCCAATCGGCACAAAAAAGGGGGGGCTCCACCCCCGCTCTAACCCCCTAGTTCACTATGTAGGTTAGTCGTGGAAAGAATATAACACAACCCAACATTCTCCCACTTGTTGTTTTTTTTCCACAGGGGGGCACAGGAGAGCTTAGTCATTTTTCCAACCCTGAAATGCCCATTGTTTCTCTACACCAAGAGAAATTCTCAGAGCTCACAAATTTTGTCAATGCATCTATATTATTCTTCAAAGTGTCCACCTTTACGAGCAACACCTTTTTGTCTTTTGTCATATCCCTCACAAAGTGATATTGAACATCAATGTGCTTTGTCTTTGAATAATAAGCAGGGTTATTTAACAAGAAAATTGCACTTTGGCTGTCACAGTCTATCCTTATAGCTCCTTGTACTAACCCCATACTTGAACACAATCTCTGCAACCAAAGTGCTTCCTTGCTTGCATGAGTGGCATCCATGTATTTTGCCTCTGTAGTTGATAGTTCCACTACAGATTGTTTCTTACTCATCCAACTAACTACACCTCCAAATAGGTTAAACACATACCCACTTGTAGATCTTC
>APFE031041399.1:71262-85616 GCA_000404065.3 Pinus taeda
GTGGCCACCAATATCCACCTGGATCATTCCTCCCCTCTTAGGAAGCAATGGTCCCCATTGCATTGAGTTCCTCCATGAGATGAGGAAACTTCTGCTGAACTTGATCCCTGGTGAGCCACTTGCCATGGTGAAGGAGTTGGCCTGCTTTGACAACTCGATATAGTTGTATATTCTGCTAGCGAGTGTGTTTGACTTGTTCATCCATGATCCAATTAGTTGCATCTTGTGCCATGCAATCTGGATTTAACTTTGTGGGTGTGAGTTGTTCTGCAATGTCGTATGTGTCTAGTAATGGTGGAAAGTATGGCCGAAGGTGGTCCACATTGAACACTAGGTGCAGGCCAAGAAATGGGGGAATGCTGAGCTCAAATGCATTGTCTCCCACAGCCTTGGTAATTGTGTAAGGACCATATCGGAGTGGTTTGAGTTTCCGATAGGCTCCGGTAAGGCATTCCTTTTGTAAATGCAACCAAACTTTGTTGCCCACCTGAAACTTGTGTGGCACCTGATGTTGATCATGTCGCTGCTTGTACTTGGCAATAGATTTCTCCAGAATGTCATGGAACTACTGGCGAATATGTTGGATGTGCTCAATGAAGTTGTTTGCCTTATCTGTTTCGGACTAGACATGAGCCGAATCTATGTGAGTAGTTGCAAATGGCATGGCCACATCAATGGGACATAGTGGCTAGAATCCCATGCCCACCTAAAAAGGGTTGTGGCCAGTCGAGTTGTTGAGAGCTCGGTTGTAGCTGTGTTGAACATAGGGGAGGCTCTCTTCCCATGTGCGTGGATGCTTTGAGTTGTACATGCACAGAATGTGTACGATCATCCTGTTGACAACCTCTGTCTGGCCATCAATTTGAGGATGGAAAGTTGTCGACTTAGTGAGTTTGGTGTCTAGCATCGACCAAAGACAGGACCAAAATGTACTAACCTACTGTCCCAACCTAAGATGATAGACTGTGGGATCCCAAAGTGTACCCACACTCGTTCAAAGGAGAGTTTAGTAGTGGCTTCTGCTGTGATATTCTTCTTGCATGCTGCCATAATGGACATCTTCAAGAACCTGTCGATGACCACAAAAACACAGTCGTTTCCATGCTTAGTGGAAGGAAGGCCTGACATATAATCCATGGAGATGGATTCCTAAGGTTGACTAAGGGTAGGCATCGGGGTATAAAGGCCTTGCTTTTTGATGGTCAGTTTATCAATGGTGCAGGCAATGCATGATCTGATGTATTTCCCAACATCCTATCGAAGATTCAGCCAATAGAAATAATTTTGCAATACTGCCACCATTTTCTCAACCCCCAAATTCCCAGCAGCCCGACTGTAGTGCGCTTCCCAAATCATCTTGGCATGCTCACTTGAAGGAACACAAAGGTGACCCAAGTGGCATAACTGTTGGGTTGTGTTATATTCTTTCCATGACTAACCTACATAGTGAATCGAGGAGTTAGAGGGGCGCCGGAGCCCCCCCTTCGTTGCGCCGATTGCGCGGCGGGGGGGTCACCGGGGGGGCGGTAGCCTCCCCTATCTGGGGGGTTTGAGGGGGGCGGGTAGCCCCCCTCTACGAGGGCTGGGGCAGCGCCCCAGGAAAAAAAAATTGTGGACCCTATATTAGGTTGGGCGAACCTACCTATGTTTTTTTGGTCCATGGTTTTGGACGCGATGGTTTTCGGTCCATGGTATTGGATGCTTCGACATGTATAAATATGTATTGTAACATTGAAAGGAACATAATGTCAAATCAAGCTGGTAGTCCCAGTTTTGGGATCCAGTGGGAAATATCTGTGTATATGTGTTTTATGTGTTATGCTCTCGCATTGTTTATTTTCTTTGTTTTAGAATTCGTATGCAGGTAATTTCTGTACGGGGTTAAAACCTACACTAAAATGTGGCAGGAGAATTGCATAGGCCAAAGGGTAGGACTCTGTAGGCAAATTTTCCCCAAGGATAGGTAAAAGTAGTTTTGTCCTGGTCTTCAGGGGTAATCTAAATCTGATTGTATCCACTGAAGCCATCCAAGAAAGAAAATAATTTCTTTCCTGCTAATGTATCTAATACCTGATCAATGAATGGAAGGGGAAAGTGGTCTTTCTGGGTTGCTTTGTTTAATTCTCTATAATCTACACAAATCCTCCACTTTCCATTCTTTTTTGGCACCACTACTAGTGGAGAGACCCACTTGCTATTGGAGATTGGATAAATAAAGTTTACATCCAAAAGTTTTTGTAATTCAGCTTTCACAATATCTTTAAGGTGAGGTTTGAGTCTCCATTGGGGTTGGAAAATGGGTCTAACATCCTTTTCTGTATAAATGTGGTGCGTACACAGTTGGGGATCGATTCCCTTCATGTTTGATAATCCCATGCAAAAGATTCCTTATATTTTCTTAGTAGTTGGATCAGCTTTTCTTCTTGTTCAAGAGTTAGGTTATTGATGTTCAAGGTTTTTCCTGGCTCAATATCTATAGTCTTGTTGTTTGAAATAGAGGTAGTCGGTATTGTTTGATTATGTGTGTCTTTGAGAGGATCTTCTTCTAGTTCATTGTCAAATGCTGCCTCTATCATGTGACATTGTACATGGGATCTAGATTAAGATTGGTTAATGAAGTTGTTAATAACATCATCCTCTATTTGATCTTTAAAATCGAGGGCATCTTCTATGGTTAATGGGGATCTAATGTTTTCTGTGAGGTATGATTCAGGATGTTTGTTAGTTTTTATTATTGTTTTACTTGGCTGGGCTAGAGGGTATAGAGCTAGATTATTGATGTTACTTCCTCTAGTTATGGTCATACTACCTTGTCGGCAACCAATGTAAGCGTAAACACTCACAAGCCAAGCTCTACCTAAAATTAATAGGTGTCCATCGAGTCTGTTTTTTGGGTTTGTTATCAAAAAGTCAGTAGTATATTCCCAGGAATCAATGGATACCATGACATCATGTAGTGTACCTTCTGGCCTGACTACTGATCAGTCAACCCGTTCTAATAAGGTGGAGGTTGGTTCTACTGATGTAATTCCCAGTTTTTGATAAATGGTGGTTGTTAAAATATTAATTACAGCCCCTAAATCAACTAGGGAATTTGAAAAGGTTTGTCCATTGATTTGCTCTATCACTATTGGATTTCCTGAGTCTTCATATTTGATAGGTGCTTCTCTTCCTTATAACAGATCAGATAGGGTGCTAACTACTTGGACTGTTGGGTTATTTGTTATTCTCCTCGGATTTTTTATACATAGCTCTTTGATGGCTTTTGCATATATTGGGATATCTTGGATAGCTTGGAGGAGTGGGATTTTTATATACAAATTCTTTATTTCTCCCAGAATATCAAAGTCAAGATGTTCTATAGGGTGCGGTATGATTAATCGTTCTGGGAATGGGGGAGAATATGTGGTTGCTTGGTCATGAGACTATTGTTTGACCACATATTCTTCTTGTAATGGTTTTTCTGCGAGTAACTGATTTTCAAATTGAACATTTTTATATCCCTCGGTTTCTATAATGCGCCTAGAACTTAATTGAAGGTCGTTGCATTCCCTTAGATTGGTTTCTAGTTTTGGTGTTTTGATTATTTGAATAGATTGAACCAGTTTTTTATTTGGGTTTGGTTTGGGTTGGTCTGGGAGTTGCAGTCTTAAGTTAGAGTGGGAATTTTTTTATAGTGCATATGGCACTGGCAATGTAGGTTGAGGGAGTGGAATGGTTCCTACTAGCTGATTCATCAGTCTTTGCCAATTTTTCTGCCAAGTTTGACTCTGTGAAGTGGGAGGGGACCATTTTGTTGGATATGCATTGTTTTGCCAATATGGTGGAGCGTAGGGAAAATTTGGCCAATTAGGTTGGCTTGTTTTATTTGGCCATGGTGATGATGAAGGAAATGGTTGTTGTGACCAATTTGAAAAGGGAGGTTGATTTTCCCACATTGTATTATATTGTTGAGCATGATATTGCTGAGGTTGGAAAGAAGAAGATGGATCGAAGCACATATCTAGTTGTCGAGGCTACCATTGACGGCGCTGATTGAGTAGGTAAACTAGCTCTGATTCTTCTTCTGGTTCCTTATACACTGCTTTCAAACTAGGAAGTGAGGGAAAATTCTCTATGGAGTGATATTTTGTATAGGTAGCGCAGACTTGAACTACATCTAGTGGGCACTCTTTGTGGCTATGTTTCTTCTTGCATCTGGGGTAGAATATTGCCATATTTTTCTCTACTTCTGCTTGTTTATGTTTCACTTGCATAATATCAAGCTACATTGTCAAAGTCCCCAATATATCAGTTTTGAAATTATCCATTAAATTTGTGATTTCTACGCGGGTTACTCCTTCTCCAGAGATCATGTTTTCCCTTGTGAACCTTTCATGTTCTGCTGGTTTTAGACTTGTGCTGCCTCTTGAACTCCTAATACATAAGTCAATAATGTTAGCAAAATTTTCTTGATAAATGTCTCCTTTTCCTATAATATTTAGTGTTTCAACCCATTGTTCCTTCATGCCTTTAATTAATGTTGTTTTTAATGCATTGTTAAGGGTAATGATGTATAAGGAGATATTTGAAGATTATACTAAAAACTTTCAACATATTCTTCTAGTGTCTCATTAGGTCTAGCTACCATCTAAAATATTTCATCCTTTAACTCTCTAGACCTACAATAATCTTGATATTTCTTCAAGAAAGTACCTTTCATCTGATCCTAGTCATTTATAACACCTCCACCTAACCCCATAAACCATCTAAAGCAGCCACTTTTAGTGTGGAGGGAAATAATTTCAGCTTTTGGGGATTGGTGGTATAGTCGTACCCTCTGCACAAGACATTGAATTCAAACAAAAATGTTTCTGGATCTTCCGATGTTAAGCCATGGAATGTAGGGATATGCTGGAGAGGAATAGCCTTCATAGGTGCATTAACTACAGTATCTACAATGGGATATTGTAGCGTGGAGGTTTGGGGGGTTTGCTGGTTCTAGCCCATTTGGTCAAATATGTGCCAATAACCTTCTAGGATTTCTAGGAGGGAATTCCTAGGCTGGCTAGAAGGAGCAGGAATGGCCTTTACAGGAATAGCCTTAACAACACTTCCTTTGTCTGGGATGATGAGAATTCCTTGCTGAACTAATGTTTGGGGGGATTTTAGCTCTTCAGGTTCTTCAACTTTGTTCTGGGTGATTTTTACAACACTTCCCTTATCTGGGCTGCTTAATGGATGAACTATTCCAAGAGGAGATCTTGGTTCTTTAGTTTCCCTTGTTTCTCCTCTTCCTTCACAGAGATTACTAAGGTTCCCTTATTGTAATGATTTTGGGCTATAATTCTCAATTTCTTGAAAATCATGTTCCTCTATTTGGCTGTGCACCTCAACAAAGGCTATAGATGGTGATTCTATGGCTTGAAGGGAACTAGTAGGTTGTCTAGAAGTAGCTTTTCTAGGTCCTACTAAAGGCTGAGATTATTCTTTTTTAAGGATTTCATCTATAGAGGTCGATCGGCCAAGGGTCATCGATCCCTTAGCTTTATCAGGCTTGGGTAAAGGTTTAAAATTCTTTTCAGGATTTTTCTGCTTAGTCATGCACACAAATAAAATACTTATTTCTACCCAAAATAACAACAAATTTGCAGGAAAGCAGGCGGGGGAGCAGGGCCGCTACATGCTCCGTACGCAGGTTCTTACCTTCCGTTTTTAAAGCCCAACTCTCTCCTAGCAGGTACTTACACTACTCTCTCTTCAAAAGAAACAAATGACTACACTCTCCCCGACAACGATGCCAAAATGTTGAGCAATAAAAAGGGTATTTCTAACCTCTATTTACCCTACATTAATTATCAATCTAGGCATGATTTATTTATCTCAAGAGTGTACTCAGTCTGAGGTGGTCACTTGTTCGAGAGTAATGCTAGCAGTATAGTGCTTTACAAAAGTAAATAAATGTTGGAAACAAAATCTAAATGTAATGGCGAGAAACTTAAATGCTTTGTAACTAAATCAAGGAACTATAGCAATCATCAGTCAAGGATGCAGTAATGATTACTCTTTCCCCTATAAACTGATGTAAATCAATCAAAGACAAGATCTCCAATCCCGGAACTAGACAACAGTAGTCAATGTTCACTATAGTTGTAGATCTTTCTATTCACACCAAATCAATTACTTGAAATGACAATCCAATTAACAAAAAAGGAACAATAACTAATCTATTGAAAAGATCGAACAACAAAGCTTAATCTACAGAAATGAATTAAGCAGCAATTTGAACAACAATCTTTAACTAATAAAGGAATTGAACAACAATCTAAGAAAGGAACATCAAAACTAAGTAAGTCTACTAAATATTGAACAACAAAATTAATCAAATGTAAACACACAACGACTATGGATTTAGTAATCTTATTCTAACATAATGAGTATTAACCACAATTATAAAGAAACGACAATTTCAGTTGTAATGGGACAATAATCGAATGAACAACAATCACAATTGTAAGTAAACCGTAGCTAAATGAACAACAATATCAATCTGTAAATGAACAACAATATCAATCTATAAATAAATAACAATATCTGAATTAGATAATGTGATATTGTTTCAAAATGAATAGCATAACATTTTCAGTTGCGAAAAATAATATTACTATTCAATTACTAATTCAATATAATAGTGCAAGTCAATGAAACTATAAGGAATAAAAGATTACTGAAAAAACGAAGTAAGGGAAATCAAACCACGCATGACTATAATTAGAAAATAATGATACAGAAATAAAGTGATCCACTAGGGGCGGGCCCTTAGCCACCAGGGACACATTGCTACGGTTACTCTAGGATCAGATAACGGAACAACAACGAAGTTATGTATTAATAATAAAAGAAAAGTTACAACTATCGCTCTTTAAAGAGAGTCGATGATCAAAGTTTAGATTACAACAATAAATTCTATAAATCAACAATAATCGGCCCCCTGGGCTAGTAGTGTTGTCCCTTTTTATAATGGCCAGGCGGAAATACCAAAAATATAGATATCCTTGAGGTAGCCATCCCTCAATATCAAAGGATCTTGAGGGATTCACCATATCTTTCATCTTCGGTTATCATTTCGTTCTCTTGCATTGATACCACATTTCTTTTTCTTTTTGTTGGTCCATGCACTCCAATATTGATTTCCTCGTTTGGATGCGGTTTCTTGTCAAAGGGAAAACAATTGGTTATGCTTTGTATTTTCCTCCGAAATGGCAATTTTCCATTTTCTTCACTTTCTTCATAGGAAAATACAATAATTAATCATTTTACATCAATCACAAATCCCCTTAATTCTATCATAATCGTTTATCATATGACCATCTTAGAATGTAAAGAAGATATGAATTAAAGGAAAAGATAAAGAAATAAGTGGTAATTACATACCTTTTTCAATGCTCAACAATATCATAAGACATTAACAACGGTTAATAAGTTCTCCCATTGGCTAAATTTGAAGAAAGAGGTGAGAGAGTTTGTTACGAGATGCTTGGATTGTCAATAGGTAAAAGCAAAGTGTAAGCATCAAGGTGGATTACTATAGTCAATTATGATTCCAGAGTGGAAATGGGAGGCCATTTCCATGGACTTCATTACAGGGTTTCCAATGACATCTAGGCAATATGATTCTATTATGGTTGTGGTTGACAGGTTGACAAAGGTAGCTCACTTCATTCCAGTGAAATATACTTATTCAGATAGTGAGGTAGCATAGGTCTTCATCAGAGATATAATGAGGTTACAAGGTATTCCTAGGAAGTTTGTGTCAGAAAGAGATGCCAAGTTCACTTCCATGTTTTGGAAATAGTTATTTGCAGGTTTGGGGATAGAGTTTGCCTTCAATCCAACTTATCATTTGTAGTAGATGGATAGAAAGAGAGAGTCAACAAGATTTTGGACGAGATTGAATAGGAAATGTAGGTTATCAAGAAGAATCAAAAGGTAGAAAAAGATAGAAAAAATAGTTTACATGGGGTGTTTAAGGAGTTCCCAATTGGGGAACAAGTGTACTTGTGCATCAAGCCCAAGAAGAGATCCTTAGGGATTGGATCATGTGCCAAGTTTTCACCTCGATATTATGTATCTTTCAAGATTCTTGAGAGGGTTGGACCAGTAGCTCACTGACTTGCACTTCCTCTGAGAGTGAAAGTCCATGATGTTTTCCATGCATCATTGCTTAAGAAGTATATGAAAGATGATGATCATGTGATTGACTAGTCTATATTGTAGGTGGAACAAGAAGGAGAATTATAGCCAAAACCTTAGTGCATTTTGCAGCGAAATATTCTCATGCTCTAGAATTGAGAAATCAAGCAAAGTTAAAGTGTAGCGGAAACACTTTAGTCCTAAAGAAACTATATGGGATATTGTTTATTAAGTGTGAACTATGTATCCTTCTCTATTCACTGTTTGAGTGGATGTATTTTGATATATGTTTTTATGTTGTGTATTGGTTATTTATATATGAATGTTTGTTATAAATGCAACATTGATTTGTGTTATAAAGCTTCAATAAGCTATATGGTGTTCATGATATGTTGTTTCTGTTTTCAATAGATGGATATGATGTAAATGCTACATCGAGTTGTGTTATAAATGTCCATGAGAAACATGTGTTTACTGGTTTATAAGTGAAATTGAACATCGAGGATAGTGTTCCCCCAAGGGGGATGTTTCTGTAACAACCTTGATTAAAAATCCATGTAATAAAGTTAATAAAGGAAAAATAAGACCAAGGTCATGGGACATGTATTCCAAGCTAAATGTTGGGCAAAAACATAGTGATGGGTATCACTTGTGATTAATTTATGGCTATGAAGATTGGAAAGGTAATGAAAAATGCAAAGAGGTATTTATTGGCATTTTATTTATGAAACAAAGGGAAATAGGAGAAAAGGAAGGTGAAGTTCAATGAATTTCATGTGAGAAAAATAGAAGGAAAAATAGAGGAAAGTTAATAAAGCAGAGGCTAAAATGATAAAAAGGCTTCTAAGGATTAGCTCACAACCTTTTGTCAGTTTTATCTTGGAGCTCTCTTCTATTCTCTCTCTCTCACTCTTGCACAGTGAGAGTTTCTTGGAGCATTGTGGCAGACTTTGGATTTGGAGAAAGAAGGAAAAGGAAAAGTGGGAAAGTGTAAAGCGGTAGTGAGATCAACAACTACAATTGGTTAGATTTGTAGGTGCCAAGTTACATGTATGATTTCCTTGCTAGTTTTGACATGCATGGTATATGCATGTGGTTAATTGGTTATAATTTGTCATTGGCATGGAGGATTGACTGGATTGATAGTGGTTTTTCCTAGCATTTCCATTTCCTGGATAGCCATGGTGTTGTGGGTTTCCCCATTTATTTTCTTATTAGTTCTCATGTTTCTTATGGTTTTGGGTTGAGTTACTAGTTCATGGAGTCTTGATTGGACAAACACTTTGGAAGCCCTAGAACAACTTGGGTTGAGTTACTATTCTTGGAAACCTTGTTTGGACAAACACTTAGGAGCCCTTGGTGGGTTGAGTTACTAGTCCTGGATCCTTGGTTGGATAAATGCTCTAGATCCTTGTGACCATTGTGGTTAGCCCTAGAGTTGGGTTGGAACAAATGCTCTAGAGCCATGGAAAACTTGGGTAGAGACAGATCTAGTGATGGTTAGTGATGGTTGACCATGAGGTAGAATCACTGGTATAGGGTTGAGGTGGTTTATCTTCTAGAAGCCATGGTTTGGTTTTGGTTGGTTTATTCCACGAGATCCCACATTCATGCTTGGAATATGGCACAAGGGTGATTGACTGAAAGATAGATTTGGTTCAAACCAATATATGGTTCGGTGGTATGTGGATGTCCTTGACTTTGTTGGATTTACATATTTTAATAAGATCTATTTCATCTTGTGTCTCATGGGTATTTATAATTTTTATTATGTCGCTTTTATGGTTGTTCTATTATTTTTATGATTCAGATTATAGAAATTTTGCAAATTCTCTACAAATGTTGCACTAAGACCATGTAGAAAATATTATTGTAGATTAACCCAATGATGCAATATAACCAAAGCAAAATACTATAATCTACTTCTGCTATCAATTTGTGGAAGCTAAGTTACTAAGAAAGATCGAGTTGAACACATATAACCAAAAGAAGAAGAATCAGTGCAAAATACACATGAAAATACTTTGGGGAAAGCCTCAGCTAAAAACCCCACTATCTGTATTATCATACAAGGTGGAAATACATAGGAATTATACAAAGCCTTAGCTCTCACAACTAACCAGCTCTTAGTACAATCCTCATAGATTCTCATAGGAAATCAAAGCTTCTCACAAGCCTTCCTCTCTGCCCTCCAAGCTCCTATGTCCTTTTGTTGCTCCTCTAGGATGATCTTCTCCAACCAAGTGGAAAACTGATCTCACACACTAATCTCACACACTGTATGAACTGCGCAATCCTCAAGGAATCTTACCTTGACTGCATGCATGCGTTTCCTTTATAGGAAAACACATGCAACTGATAGTACATTGTCCTTGACATTTAGCTCAACTAGTTCTTTCTTAGAATAGACATGCATGAGTTTCTAATGAGGGAATCTTTAGTTATTTGGAGTACACTAATTGAGTGCATGCATGCATCAACTAACTGATAACTCACAATTAGTTCCTCAAATAGTATGAAACTAATTTAACTGGAATTAACTCAATAAACCAAGTTAACTAATTACAACTCAAATATAACTCAGTATTATCTCCTTAATTAAGGGATAATCTCCTTAATTTAAAGGATAACTGTTGCATGACTTCAAAAAGACTTCTAACTTGAATTTCTCCAACTAATTAGTCCATAATGAATTAATTAATTATTTTCAAGCAGTTGATGAGACTAAATTCGATTTTAATTCACAATTTTAATTCAAGGACAAATTAAAATTGGAATATTATGGATTCTATTTTCATCATTTCTTGTTGATATTTTCAACACAGATTATATGCTGGTTATAAGCATGGTTTCAAGAGAGATTCTCTTTATGACTCTTAACATATTTTGATTGGTAAATGAATGGTTATTGAATGCATGACCTAATAGATATTATGGTAGCCATTGGGAGAGGGAATTAGACCTTCTTGATGATTCTCAGATAAGTACCAAACGCATATGTTAAGATATGCATTTATGACCTGTAGATTACATGTTCACAATGTGTTTGGCGAAATGCCTAGTGTGCTTTTGTCAGTCTAGGTCAAGTTTTGAGTTGATATTGCATGTTTAGATTTTTCATTATGTCAATTATGGTTCTATAATGAGATTTTTGAATTAATTAACATATAGATATTTATAACCTACAGGTATCATGTACACAAAGTGCTTGTATAAATGAGTAATTTAGACCTCCAACTTCCCGGGGTCATAACTTTGGCATACAATCTATGTTTGACTATTATAATACCTCATTTTGAATATCTCCATGAGGAGGTTGAAAACATATTAGTAATTCCATAGTGCACACTTCTTGTCTCTCTAGTTTCCGTGAAAATGTCATTTAGGCCCTCAAAATTGCCTCAAAAGTTTAGAACCAAAGAAAATTTCCAAAAATAGAAAGTTTACTAAATTTAAGGATATGAAACTGAAACAAAATAGTGTTGGGTCAAGTTCGGTTGATAAAAGTGTGATCATGTGTCATTAGGTGGTTGTAGTTAGTTATGGACATATGGACCCAATTTCCCATAAGTGCAACTTGGTAATCAGGCCTCGCATAGAAACTCTCATCTTCATGTTTACCCTAGTGAGCAGGTTAAAGTGAGTAAATATAGGGTGGGGAGGTTACAAAATAAGCGCTTACAAGAAACTTCAGTATAGCCTTCATGATTTCAAATTAAATAAAATTTCACAATAGATCAAAAACACCACCTTTCTGCAACATATAGGCCCAATGTTGATGTTGGCATGCCCAAATTTTTAGGTAATTTGTTCTCCAAGAGATGCATTAGTGTCCAAACCTATCACAATCTTAGACCCACAAAGTAAAAATCCATGAATATTTTGGCATATGTTTCACACAATAATGGGCTAAAATTAGCAAAGCAAACAACAATTTTTTTTTTTTCATACAAGGCACAAAAAATTGTTTGACTTATCTATTTTGTCTCATTATAACAACTCCTCTGATTCTCCACCATATGAATTTCCATTCATTGAGCCATATTTGTCGAAAAAATAACAACTGTCACCTTGTCAATAGTTTTCGTTGTCCTATAATTGGAACCAAGAATATAAGAGTTACCAAAATGATAAGTATAGTTAAATAATGAATTGTGAATGGAGGATTTGCTCTCTTTCCCACAACAAGAATTTAAAAGACATTTTTGATTAAAAATATCCTTGGCCTCACCATGTACAATATATCTAAACTTATTATGTATCTATGCAAGAATTTCAATGCTTATATACTTTGGTTTCACATGTATATATACCATTTGAAGGAATCTTGTTTCTTCAAATACATTGCATGCACCATAATGATGCTATCGCCATCGACATTGTTATGCTATTAACCTACAAATGATACCCAAATACAGAATATGCGAAGAAAAAGGACCCAGAATACAGAATATGTGAAGAAAAGATACCCAGAACACAGAATAGCAATGAATTTATTATTCAGAGAGTAATGTTCACTTGCCTCTTGGAGGGGGCAACCTCCAATAGAGCAGAGCTCGATTACAAAATAAGACACGATGCTCCTCGCGGGGAGTTTCTATCCTTTATGTATGACTCCTACATGCAATACCACGGGCCAATACCGTGTATTACTAATACCATCTATCTAATACTACGGCCCATTTGCAACTAACTATGGTTTCGTTATTAATTGCGGATTAACCACTTACAATTATTAATATGGGCTTTATTGAATCTTGACTATGATGTGGTCCCATACATAGATAAGGGGGTTAGGGTGGGACCCTAACATGCCCACCCCCTTAAGACTAGCCTTGTCCTCAAGGCTGAAGCTGTGGAAATTGCTGCAAAATAGTGGCTGGCTCCCAAGTTGCATCTTCTGGAGAGGTGTCTTTCCATTTGACGAGGACTTCCTTAATCATGCAGCCACACAGTTGCTTGACTCATGTGTCGAGGACCTGTTCCGGTTGAAGCCAGATGGATCCTTCTTCATCCAATTTCGGGAGACTAGTCTGAATTCTGCAATTGTTCCCAATCACTTTCTTGAGGCATGAGACATGAAAAACTGGATGGATTTTTGTAGTAGGTGGAAAGGACAACTTGTAGGCCACTTCTCCAATGCGTTGAAGGACTTGATAGGGTCCGTAGAATTTGGGAGAGAGTTTCTGACATCCCTTGTCTTTGAGTGATGTTTGCTTATATGGTTGGAGCCGTAAAAAGACCTGATCCCCTTCTTGAAAGTGGCGCTCTGAGCAATGCTGGTCTACCTGTTGCTTCATGTGGTTCTGAGCTTGATGAAGATTCTCTCGAAGATGGGCGAGCATAGTTGCGCAGTGTCGTAGGAGTTGATCCACTGCTTGGACTTTTGATCATCCCTTGAGATATGAAGTAGGGGAAGGCGGGAGTTGACCATATACTGCTTCATATGGGGTCATTTTGGTGGTGGCATGATAGTTGGTGTTATACCACCATTCTGCCAGAGGTAGCCACTGTACCCAAAGGTGTTGTTTTTCTGAAGTAAAACACCTAAGGTAGGTTTCTAGACATTTTTTGACGGCTTCAGTTTGACCATCTGTTTGTGGATGGTAGGAAGTACTGAGTTTTAGTTGAGTGCCTTGTATTTTGAAGAGTTCCTGCCAAAAATTGCTGGTGAAGGTCGGGTCGCGGTCGGACACAATAGAAATGGGCATGCCATGCAATTTGAAGATCTGATCCATGAAAGTTTGAGCAACCAAGTTTTGTGTAAACGGGTGGCCAAGAGCGCAGAAATGAGCATACTTCGACAATCGGTCCACAACCACCATGATGACTGACTTGTTCCCTGACTTTGGAAGACCTGTAATGAAATCCATAGAAACTTCCGTCCAGATTGATGCCGGAATGGGCAATGGTTGTAATGTGCCTGGTGTGTTGACTGTTTCCCCTTTGTGTCGTTGACAAACCTCGCATTCGGTTACGAAGGTAAGGATGTCCTTTTTCATGCCTGTCCAGAAAAATGATCGTCTGGTGCGAGCATACGTCTTCTGAAAGCCCGAATGTCCTGCAATGGGAGATGAGTGCATCTCTGCAAAAATGCGACTTTTGAAGGTGGATGTTGGTGATATTACGACTCTGTCCTTGTAGCGAAGAATATCATCCTGCCACAAGTAGCCCTTGGTGGA
>APFE031041399.1:100074-137256 GCA_000404065.3 Pinus taeda
GCTGAGGCCTCCATGCTAGGCAGGCCCATACCCGAAGTTTTCCCTATTGGCATTTCTTCTTCCGAAAAAGGGTTCAATCTTTGCCTCTTTTCCCCTTGAGTTGTTGATGTAGTGAGGGGAGTCTCTTTGTCCCTTTTCCTGCTTATGTCCTCTCTTTGTGGGGTTTGGAGGACTAAGGCTTCAGCTCTTGTTTCCTGCCTAGGAGGCACCATTTGTGCTGGCTGTTGTTCAGTGACCATTGGGGCCTCTGTTGTTTGCTCTTTTTGCCCTGGCTGCTCCTTTTGTTGCTGTTGTACCTGTTCTTGTTGTACCTGTTGTTGCTGTAGGGGCTGCTCTTGCACCATCTCTTTTTCCTTGCCTTTGCTGGAGGCTTGATTTGTGGCTTTGACTGCCTCCTGATGTACTGTGGAGGATGAGGCAGCTGCTCCTACTTGAGGGTTTGGACGAGAGAATACCTGTGCAAGAAGTTCCAAGTCAACCATCTTAAGGAGATTTCTTCTTGCTCTTTCATTTAGTTCTTCTTGTGTAACAGGTTCCTCTAGTGTGCCTCTCTTCCATTTTGATTGATTTGCATATTGTTCTATGTGAGGCAACCTTACATGGTCATAACTAGAGAGCCTATATTTGACCCTTCTTAATGATATGAAGTGGTTGGGGTCATAAGGTTTCCAGAGGAAACTGGTCTTTAGGCCAAGGCTTTCTAGCATTCTGTTAGCCTCTTGCCAGCCTTCCTCCCTTTTGTTCAACACAAAGTGGCCCAATTGGTTTTTCACTTTCAGATGTGCCTTCTTGCCTTTGCCTAAAAAGTTCTTTATATTAGCATTCCCAAATTTCCTGAAGTATTCAAGGGCAAACAATCTCATGGGCACATACTTGGGTAGTCTGTATAGGGGTAACTCACAACCATATATTCTGATAACGGTGTAGTTTTAGTAAAAATACCAATCCCCAAAGCTGTATACCTTGGATAGTTGAAGGATCCTCTGCATCTCATCTGTTAGTCTTGGAGGAGGTGAGCTCATGCAGAGACATGGCTGGGTGGATAAAAAGGTCTATAAACTCATAGTAAGTGTATGGAGAATAGGGTGTGCAGTGAATAGCTGAGGTCCAATAAACTACTGACCTTGGATTTCCTTGTGCATCCACTCTTTTCATAGCAAAAGAAAATTTCTCATGTTGATAGTATAAAATCAAGTGGTAGATGTAGGAGGAGTATCTGAACAACCTTTCCCTTGATAGGTTCATCAATTGCTCATGCATTTTGTCTGATATGTAGGTGGCATAGTCATAGCAGATTGGCGCTTTGCCAGGGGAAAACATGAGCATCATTACCAGTACGGTCTCATCAATATACTCAATTGAGTTATAGCCCAGAATGGGACTGATCATATCTGCAAGGTCCTTGCCCAATGGGTTGAGGTAGCCATGAAAAATAGGATGGTATTACACAGTGTCAGAGTTAATAAACAGTTGGTTCAACTTTGTGATCTGAGCGTCTGTCAACATCTTGGCTCTTTGGTTTATCAGATCAAGCAAAGATAGGGGAACCAATTTCTTCTCAGTCTTGAATTGCAGCATCTCTCTGATGGCCTCAGGGGTGATGTAGAACACAACTGAGCCTGAAGGGTCAAGCACAGCTCTCTGAGTGGGATCATAACATTCAACACATAGGTGAATTAGGTCAGGGAGTTGGTTGACCTGAGGAAGCTTGAAGATTGGGAGGAAGGAATCCCAAATGCCCAATATATCTGTTCCAGCCACATGTTTGGCCTTTAATCCATTTAGTAGGTGGAGGTGGAATTTGCTTTGTGCTAGGAATTCTTCTGAAATTTGGTAATCCAAGTCTGCTAAAGCCTGCCACTCCAATTCTCTCTGAGGGGCATTCAAAGGGGCAATATTGAGGGCCATAGGTGCTACTGGAGTTTCCATGGTTACTTAAGAACTCTGTTTTGTATGTAAATTAGTGTTACTTATACTGAGTAACAGAAAAGAGTATTTCTTGGAAGAAGAGGTGAATTGAGAAACAAAGGGCAGAAGGGTCAATGGTAGCAATTGAAATATTGCACACAGTAGTGAAGGGAGAGCAAATACTTGTGTTTAACAGAGTTCTTTCACAGTAATTAGGTGTAAGTTCGGGTTTCCTGTTCACGACTGTGCGAACAGGATGCAGGGTTTAGTGAAAGTTTTGTTAAACCAGGCTTAGCTAGTGAATTTCGACCATTCAATTTCAAATGGGGACTGGGTGCAGGGAATTTTCCGGTGAATTATGCGTTTTTCTGTGTTTCAAGTCAATTTCAGATATTTGCAGACAAAACTAGGCATAGAGAGGATTAACAGTGATAAATACCTGGTGTACTGACAGTCCGGGTCACAAGTGCAGGTGGGTAGGCGCGCCGAAGGTCTCCAGGTCGAAATTCAGCAGGTTGGTGCAAATTTGGACGTAAAATGCATGCAAAAGGCGCAACAGAAGTTTTTGTAAAAAGTGCAAAAAACGCGAAAAATTGGCCAAAATATGGATTTTTGGGATATTGGCGCCTTTTTCGGATGACGTCAGCATGACGTCATCGGGTGGGTCAGGGTCGGATGACGTCAGCGTGACGTCATCAGGTGACGTGGCGGCTTATGAGTGGTCCATGGGGGTGGTGAGGTGGCAGACAGGTGGAGTAATGGCGGACGGGGGCGCGGACGCGGCGATGACGCTGGCAGTGACGTAGCGGTGATGCTAGCAGTGACACTGGCAGGCGGTTTAGTGGAAACCGGAAACCGCAGGCGGTATCATATCGCACCGCTTATGATACGGCAGTGGAGTTGTCAGAGGGGGCTCCGATACGCTGTGGGGGCGACGCGTGGCCGAGGCCTGACGTCACCCTCTGACAGATATCGGACGCTATCTTTCAGACGTCGAGGTCGGTCCGATATCCACGTGAGCCGTTGGATGAAAAGCGCCCGATCAGACGGTCGACGGGTCGATAACCTGTCTGGACGATACGGCATCGGGCGGGTAATAAAAAATGATTTTCCATGGGATTTGTGCCCGGGCAGGACTTTGGAATATTAGCAAATTTGCATGGTTTTCTAATGTATTTTTATAAAGTTGCGCATATCTCAAAAACTTAGGAAAAATGGGTTTTTCATGTAATTTCTTTGCAAAATCGCACATGGCTCAAAACTTTGGATAAGTCGGGATATTGGGTTATTTCAATGTAATTTTGTATAAAATTGCACATAAGTCCCAAACTTAGGATAAGGCGGAAAAGAGGGTTTTCAATGTACTTTTGCCTTTTGAGCAGGTTTAAGGGTGCAAATGGGTTTTTTCCAAGGTTTTTTAGGCAAAATGAAGGGTTGAATAGGTAGATGAGTTCTGAAGGAGAAAAAGAGGTTAGGCTTGAGTTCTCAAACTGACCAGATGTCAATTTGATTCCCTAGTGGTGAAAATATGGCTATAATGCTAAGGGGGGGATATTTATAGAATGTTTGGGGTTTATACACCACGGTGTTATAATAGTAGGGAAAGGGTGACATAGGGAATTAGATAATAGAAGTTAAGGGTTAACATGGAGGGAGAGGGTAAATGAGGAGTGATATCACTAAGTTTATTTGAAAACAACTTAGCTTAGGGAGTAGATCAAAATGAAAAGAATTTTGCACAAGAAATGTGGCTCTTAAAGGATACAAGAACCAACATAAAATCTTGAATTTCTTTCATAAACACAACTGGTGAAGGGATGTTAGTAATGAGTGTAAAACAAGGAAAAAAAGGGAAGTTAGACATGCTCCATTGTGTTGCTTTCCTTGTATTGACCAACAAGATTCAGTTTGAAAGGAACACCACTTCTGCAACTCCATCTACCTACCCATCTACTTGCCTAGCATTTTTTGTTTCTTCTTGGAGGGTGCATTTGGACTTGCAGACCCTTATGTGCCTTTTCTTTTCCACTGGCTTTTCTTTTGATTGCCTATCTAGCACTACCCTTATTGCTTCCAAGGCCCCAGATTAAGCAGTTGGGAGCCTTAGTTTTCTCTACCTAACTATTGGTCTGCCAAGATTTAACAGTTTGGACAGACTTCTTTCTCTATTCTACAACAGAAAATTGAAACATGGCATGATCCAGATTAGACTGTTGGACCATCCATCAAATTTAGTAAATATGAAGGCATGTACACACCTTGCCTTGCCTTAGAAATATGGGATCTTTGTATCAGCAAAGCAGAGCATATTTGGCATTTGAATTTGCCAATCATGAAATATGAAACCTATTGGTATAGGTATCCAACAGGAACCAAGGTTGGTTTTCTCACCACATCATCTTGATCAAAAAACTCCTCTAAAGGTATAAGACCTCCAGGAATAACATTATCCTTCAGATGTAAAACATCCATATGATTTACCTCAATGTCTTATTCATCAGAATCACAAACTTCATCAATGAAAGCATTCTTAAACTTCCCTTCATTCTGCAAACAGGAATTAATTTCATTGTCATCCCAGAAAACTTGCCAATATCTCAGATTACGAGGATTTGTAGGCCTATGTTTGACATGAATTTCAAATTTATTTCTATAATTCATTGGAATTTTCAGATTGCTCATTGCTGTAGAAAGTGAATTAGAAATGATGTTTTGACTTCTCGGCACCGCTGTCAATGTGTATTTCGGGAACATTTTAAAGATATCAAGGACAACATTCCTATAAGATCCCATCCACAGATGCCTCGCTTGATATTATCCTTTGACTTGTTTAATCACTTGCTCTGAATCACCATAAACAGAAATCCTTTTCACACCCAGCTTCTTCAAAATCTTTAGACTTGTAATCAATGCCTCATACCCTTCTTCATTATTAGAGTAATCAAAAATCTAATTTATAGGAACACACTCTAACATTACTTGGGACTTTGTCTAGATGAAAAACATGACTTCGAATCCAAATTCCAACACATGCACCATCTTTACCCAAAGCACCATAGAAGTCCATGCTCCAAAGGTTGTCTTCATCTTCCAGATGTTGGAATTATGCTTTAGTTGTGACCTTACCTTTGCTGGTTGCTTCATTTTTTTATCTTCACTAACTTTCTACTCCTGTGGAGGCTTCTCAGAAGGAATTGCCATATTTTTCTTTTCTTGCTTAAGAACTACTCTAAAACTCTCAGAAATTTCTGGTACATCATCTACTTCTACAAGCTGAATATCAACATCATTCAATCCACTATCAGTGTACAAAACAAAAGACTCTAAATCTATATGTACAACATTTATTAGATGATTTATGGGCTTCTCTTTACTAGTGATCATATACTTCATCCTCTTTTCCCAGTACAACTTCCTCAATTGACCGAAAATGGGGATTGTAGCATAAGAGAAGTCAAGTTGTAAAGTTCCTTTAAGTTTGGCTCCCCGAGATCTAGACAACAACATACCAACTTGAGGTGGTATATTAGCTACCACCACTTCCATCAAGACCTTCCTGGCTAGTATTTGATCTATGGAAACCACCAAACCTTTGATGAGACTAATGCGGTGAACTCTACCATAATCAAATGAGTACAAATCATGATATTTTCGGGTGATATCTAGGACCAGATTTTCCATGATAGCCTTGGGCATCAAATTGTGGGAAGCTCTGGAATCAAGCATAGCATTATGAAGAATATACTCATGCAGTCTAAGACTCAAATAAAAGGGTGGGAATTCGCTATCTTCTTGCTCACCTTCTATAGCAGGACCGAAAATAAGTTCAGGATGACCATCCTCAACATTCACCATGTCAAAAAAAGGATCAATTTGCATTATTATAGACACATGGTGTTTGTAATGGCTATTCTTAACAATCTTAGTCAAAGGAATAGACACTTTCAATTTAGCAATTTCACTTTCTAAATTAAAATATGTGACTTTTCCTACGTTTTTGACACTAATGTCCCTCTTATTTGTTTTCTCCTTCATTGCACCATCCTTTTTCTGATTGTCTTTCATTTGCAGCTGTACTTGTTGATGGATGATTTACCTTGCTAGGATTTTGATTTGAAGGCTCCTTTCCTTTTTCCTAATTGTTTGAGGGATCATTATTTGATTGAACGTCCTTCCTCTTCTAAATAGGATTGAATGGTACATCTCTACTCCTCAAAGGATATTGTCTCTACTTTGCACTCAAAGAATTCATGTAATCATGCTGATAATCATCAGATTCAGCCTCCAAAACAACATCATTTGCCAAGATATAGTTCTCATCCTTTAGATTGTCAGAACCTTCTTCATACTCCTCATCTTCGGTCAGAAATATAGGCATACCACCAGAAGGAAGAAATGATTTGTTTCAATTACCGGATCTTCCTCGTCTTCTTCTTCCACTCACTGAACATAATTATGTTATAAGGGAGTTTTGATCCACTGTTGTTGTTGCAATCATTGTTCCGGTGCTTTTTTCTCTCTTTGCTTGATTCAGAATTGGGGGCTGCTACTGCCCTCTAAAGTTTGGGTTCTGGATCTGTGATTTAGGTCTGTCTGTGATGGAGAACCGGTCAACCATCATTGTTCTAGTGCTTTTTGCTCTCTTTGCTTGATTACGAATTGGGGGCTGCTGCTGCCCTCTAAAGTTTGGGTTCTGGATATGCAGTTTAGGTCTGTCTGTGATGGAGAAACGGCCAACCATACTTTCCATTGTTCGGATCAATGTATCCATTTTTACATCTGAAGTAGATGCTTCTTCCTTCACGGTCACTCTTTTCTCTGATCTCATTGTTGTTCTTTTGGCTAACAAATTCGCTTCTACGCTCACACCATTATTTTACATGTCTTCTAGAGTTGTAAGATCATGGTCATGCAACTGATATGCCATATTGGCATCAAATCCATTTGGAAACTTGAGCAAAGCCAATCCTTCTGGTGGTTTGATATTTGCAAGGGTAGCATTGTACACTGCATTAAATCTTACACAATAGTCTTTGCACACTCTCGCCAAAATTTCTTTTGATGTTCTCACATTCAGACAAAATCTGAAGGGGATTCTTCTTCAACTCCCACTGATCTAGAAACTGCCTCTGGAGGATGGGTAGAGTAGTGATAGAAGCTACTGGTAGGGCTCTGAACCATTTTCGAACTTCTCCTCCAAAAGTTTGTACAAATAGCCTCATCATCACATATTCAATTTCAACTTCATGGAGGTCAAAGAAATCATTCATCTTATCTACGTGTTGTTGATCTGTGATGGTTTGGGTGTCATCAAAGAAAGGTTTTTTGGTTTGATAATCAAGGGGCATGGCACCAAGAT
This sequence comes from Pinus taeda, assembly GCA_000404065.3. Classification (NCBI taxonomy): domain Eukaryota; kingdom Viridiplantae; phylum Streptophyta; class Pinopsida; order Pinales; family Pinaceae; genus Pinus; species Pinus taeda. The sequence goes on from APFE031041399.1 coordinate 107,342, forward strand.
TTTAAGGAAAAATAAGGGGTGCATATTGGGAAGCCATAACTGGAGGTGGGGGAAGTGGTGGATTTAAAACAAGGATTGGGATATTTGGTATACTCAAAGGGGGATTAATGATAGCTTGAGCAGTCTGAACAATGTGTGAAGAAGAAGGCAGGGGGTGAGAGATAGTTTGAGTGGCAGTAGATGCAAAGGAGGTATTTCAAAAATCAAAAGATGGCCTATGAGTCTTATTTTGTACCCAAGTGTTTAAGTTTGAAGAAAGGTTTTGCAAATGATCAAGAGTGTGAATAAGTTGTGACCCTAATTTTTTGAGTGAAAACAAGTCTTCAACATGATCATGAAGAGGTATAGAGGAATCAACAACTTTCTGATCAATCTAACTTAAATTTCTACTACAAAATAAACTCTGCACAAAATTAATATCAAAGTCAATGTCTTGCAAAGTGTCTAACCTTCTCGGGAGTGACTTAACTCGAGGAATGAAACCCTCACTTGATGTTTCCCCAGCTAAACTAGATTTCTCTATAGCTTTCTTAGATTTTCACCCAATTTTATGAGGATCACTAACAATGGTTGGAGGATTCAGATCTGGATTGAATTTGGTGTACTTTCGGGAAGCCAATATGTCTAATCTTGAATTTAATATATTGCTTTACAACATTCCAATTCAGCCTATTAAATTCTAAAACTCATCATCCACAAGCTTAAGAATTCAAATGAAACATCTTATCGGGGTGATTAACTTATGATATTTCATTCCCCAGTATGGTCGCCACTATGTTAGCACCTGGATTGAACCTCAGGCTAAAGGAAGGCAATGCTAGGGTAACCACAAACCATGCTTAGCTAAGTAGCTAGGCCTACTAAGCTAGGAGAGGGCTCTCTCCATAAGGATCTCAGCCAAATTGATTGGATCTAGAAACTGATATTAGGCTAGGTATAGTAGCAAAAGGTTTGATTTGATTTTGAAGGGTTTTGCTGGATCGGGAGGAGCCAAATAGTTAGGGAAAGGAAATTAGGTCAAAATTGCACGGGTTTGATGTGGCAAGGTAGGCACAAAGCTTGGAACTCTAGGGTTTGATGGGTGAGTTAGTTCAAGATAGGTGAGGAGATAGAAAGAGCATGTAAGGAACATGGATTCTTCCTAAACTAAAGAAAACATATACTGTGAATATTTTCCCAAAATAGAGCATAAATATTATGGGTTCTACCTATCAACTTGAAAACATCCACTTAAAGAGTATGAAATGATGAAATGGAGTCAACAATACATTTTAACACATGAAAACATAAGAAAAAACTGAACTGAACATCATACCACATGGATCCCAAAGAAATAGCTATAATTTTTCATTAACCTCCTGCTGAAACTGATACAAAATGATGTTCACTCAAAGCATAAGCATCCAACTGAGTCCAACCCACACAATGACTGAAGAAAAACATCATATAGACCCCAAAAGACTCATCCTAAGCTCAAGCAGTCAAATCCATGAGATTATGATATGTTTCTAACAAGATCTGAACTCCTAACAAGAAAATAGGGTGGTCAAAGTAATTAATTCCCAACCCAAACAAACTGATACATTACACCTCATGAACTTGTTTTACCTAATAAATCTACCCTATTAAGCTCTAGAAGCATCATAATTACATTCAACCGATCAATTACAAGGATAAAATCATGATTTTCCAAGGTGAAAGTGAAGACTAGTACAAAACAATGAAAAATTGGACAATTTGTCAAACGCGCAGCACTAGTGCTAGGCACACAACGCCAATGCCAGGTGCAACCTTCAACTTCAATTATACTTTTTGAGGCCTTCCCAATTTCCAAATTGGGCCCACAATAGCTTGTTGGAAATCTATGCCTATCTATGTTCCGGAACATCTTGAATTTTGGCATTTAGAGTTCATTTTCTCTATCAAAAGTAAATTCTCCCAACACTACTCAGCGCAGAGTGCCTAGGTGAAAAAGAGGGCAGAAAGGTCATTTTTTGGGTGTCTTTTGACCTTTTAACCAACCAGTACTCCTCCAAATCCTTAGCAAAAGTACAGGGTGTATATACTCATCACTAGAAACCCAAAAATGCTGACCATTTCCTCATTGGATGCGTTTTCCTTCCATCACTGTGCAAAAAATGGACTGAAAAACATAGCAACTTCTTTCAAACTCAAAAATGATCCATCATTCCCAAAAATATGTTTTTATGACTAATCAAAGATTAGAGGCATGTAGGGACGCCTCAGGAAGAATTTCAAGTCTCCTCCTCTCCTCTTTCTTGGTCAATTTGTTAATTTTCTCATGAGCTCTTTTGAGATTTCTCCTTTGGCGATCTTCCTTTGCAACTCAACATCTCTGTTTGCTTTGTCCAAGAGGGTCTCCAAGTGTGTGTTCACTTTCTCAAGCCAAAAATCTTTACTTTTAGATATTTTGTTGACCAATCTCTCATTTAGAGTCAGATTCTCCTCCAATTGTGCCTCTTTATCTTTCAAGCTCTAAGGCCTTTCTCAATCCTCTTGTTCTTGGCCTTTTTCTTTGTCCCTATTCATCATCCGGCTCTCCATAATCTCCATAAGCCTCATTATGCTAAATGTTGGGTAGCAGAAGCCTCGCACAATGGTGATGGGGCACAAAGCCTGAAATTTTGGGTAAAGATAGGGTAAATACTCCACAGGATGCGCAACGTGCAAATTGCAATAAGTTGAGTCGAAGGATAGTCTGCCCAAAAATAATGTAAAGAAATATAAGTTGAGTTGGCCCACCCATGGATCGCGGTCCATGGAAATGTATAAATAGAGTGAGGCTATATGGGTAGAGGTAGCTCAGTTTTGGTATGTAATCTTGGATCTGATATGTAATGGGTTTTTGAGAAGGAAAGTTTGGAAGCATCTGTAAGTCTGAGTCAAGGGTTTGGGTAGTGGATAGAGGCTTTGCAGCTATGTGCGCAAAGGCCTAGAAGAGTCTGCAGTTGTGTGCACAGACCCCTGCAACTGAGTGCGCATGGAGGATCTAGATGTATTGGTGATTAAGTTGAATAAAGCTAAGTTGTTTATGAAATTCTGCATTAAATCTGAATTATTGCGGATCTGGTTTTTGTATGTTTACTATAACTATTTGATCTATGCACATCTACTTACAAAAACTTGAATCTATGGCTATTCTAAGTGCGCAAACTGGTTAACTCTGATAAATGTTTGCTTAAATATCACAATAAGTAGATTTAATACATAAACAATGCAATAATAAGTAGTAAGGATTATTCTGGGTTCATACCTACACGAAACAGAGCAGTGCGAAGTGGTAGAACGGTGTGCGAAACCTCCAGACCACATCTAGACATGCCAAGGGTGCGAAAACATGGTTCCAGCACCCTCCCATTCTACCTCGGGTGAGACCTCAGTCCGCACACCACGGGTTGTTGCTGAAAGGGCCGATAGATGCGAGATTTGTTTGGCTAAATTTTTTTTCCAAACCTGGGTCAGGTCCATATAAGCCAACAGTGAAATTTGGCTTTCTCAACTTCCCTTTTTTCCTTGATGTACTTTATTTGCATCAACTCCTGCTTAACTTTTAGCTTCTTTTTCTCTTGCTCATAAAAGTAGATAACATATTGGGATCTTTGTAAATTAACCTCAAGCTCCATGATTTTTGCATCCTTTGCTCTCATATTGGCTTGAGAAGATTTGTTTCCCTCCTCATTGCTAGTGTCCATAAGGAGAAACTCCTTTTCAATGTCATGATCTTCATGCCATTTTTTGACCTCTTCTTCCTCTACCATTTTCTCCTTCCCTTTAAACTGTAATGCTAATGACGAAGGCAAGGCCCCTATGTCTTTCCATGGGGTAAACACCTGCCTCTTTCACCTCTGATAAGTGAAAGAAAATGGTTGCAAATTGTTCCTCTGTGGTAGACTACTTTGACCATGCTTAGTGTGTACATCATGTTCCTCACTGTCATCATGCTCTTCATGTCCTTCATCACTGTCATCATCTCTATTGGGTGAATGAATGGCTACATGAAATGCTCATGTAGATGGTGTGGAGGTGTCTGGTGAAGAATGACCTATTGAAGATGAGTGATAAGTATGTTGTGGTGGATGAGAAGAAGTAGATGGATGAGTGGAGGATGATGAAGGAATGCAAGGAGCTGGCTGAGTAGGTGGTTCATTGAATATCTCATTAGCTATGAAGGCCTCCGAAGTAATTCCTAATTGATCTAAGTGATTGAGGACTATCATTTTTATAAGAGAATGATGGAAAATACTATGCATTTGATGAGATGGGTCCCTTTTTTGAGAAATATATGTCATCTTGTCAATACTCCTGAAAAGGTAATATGGCAAATTGAGCATTCTTACGCTGATAAAGTGCATGAGAAGCCTGATGTGGTATGAGTATAGTCGGGAAAACATCCCCTCGCATGTGAAATACCTCATGATTATCTTCTTCAATGGCACATACTTGTCCAAAAGATAAGAGAAAGGGAAAATTATCTTCTTATCATTTCTAAACCTTGCTTTAAGATATGGATCATAAAAACTGCGATGCAGCTCTTTCTGCTTCAACCATTTCTCTCTTGCATTTAGAATTCTAGTGGCCTCTGATATGATGGTTGAAGATATAGTGAATGTGACCCCGGCTAAAGTGACCCGGTTGTTTTTTAAATTGAGGATGAATTGCTTGGTTAACTGCTGATGAAAACTCACCGTCTCAACCCTTTGGCAAAACTCTAAACAACCCATGTGCCTAAAATATGATACTACAAGTGGTGATGCCATAAGTTCTATTGTATCGGTGGGTTAAAATCTAATAATTCTCCCTCCTTTCTTGCTTGGCCTCCTGATTTGTCTTTCCCCTTCTTCTGAACTACTATACTCTATCATGCTTTGTAGGACCGTGAAAACTTGACGAACTAATATATATATATATATATATATGCCAAGATGAGTGAAGAATGAAGAGGTGGAGTGAAATACAGTTAGGATGATTGGAAGGTGACAAAGTATAAGAAGCACTGAAACTTTGATCAAAGAAATAATTTTGGAAGCATGCGAGGGAGCTTTGTTGGGGTTTCAAATTCTAGGGTGCCATTTTCTTTAATTGATGGAGAAAAAGAGATACCGAGCGACTTATTTGTTGAATGTAGGTAGTTGAAGCTTTTGTGGCTTTGGTGTTTTGGCACTCCTAGGGTTTTCCACTTTGGTGTTTTCTCACTCCTAGGGTTTTCCAAGCTCCTCTGGCCAAATAAACAACGGGAAGTGCCAGCGTGCAGCACCCTTAGCAAGCACGGCCTTCACCTCATAGGCGCGCAACAGCAAGTGCCAGCGTGCAACGCCCTCAAACTAGCAAATGTGTCCTTGACCCTACAGGCACACATCAACTTCTCCCAGCGTGCAACACCCTCAACATGTGCACCCTTATGATTTTTTCGTCCTTCACTCAATCTCCTCTTTGCTAAGGAGAACTTAGGATGCAAAGGAACAAATGAATTATGAAAAATGCCTAGGAAAATTTTATATAGAGAATGCTTTTGATTTTTCATTAGAAAAAAACCCACTTTATAATGTTTGTTCCGAACTTTTATTGTGTTTTCAAATCTCTGTATAATGTTTCTCTTTATCTATCTCTTTTCAAGTGGATGAAGCTTTGATTGAGTTGATTTCTACAATGGCTCATTTCTTGCAACAAGGAGAAATGCTTGGGAAACTTGGGAACAATTATTACATACAATGACTTGAATTACATCAAAAAATATAAACAAACTAAAATACTATGTTTTCATCTCAAAAACATGTTTTTGAGATGAAAATTACATCAGTGAAATAAGATTTTCGTACAATAACCATGACTTCCTACCAATCACTCTTTATTTCTTGGTCTTCCTCATATCTTTGCTGCCCCTTATTTACATTTGAAACTATGATTTTGACCTTGGAAATGAACCCTAAGACCTAATGAAAACACAACTGCCTTGACCCTAGAAATATCATAATTGAACCGTAACTAAATGCAACATGGAGATGGGTCAAAAAATGTACCTAATGAGGGAAAATTTGATTTTATGAGAAGAAGACAACCATCAGTGGACCATTTTGGCATGACCTAGTGGAATGATAAAAAATTAAGAATGAGACACTGAAAATGAAAATGAAAAGAGAATATTTGATCCCCGATGGAAGTATGCATATACTGACACTAACATCACCTTTTCAAGGTTATCTGTATCATTCATCCTCATTTTCATTCCTTCTTGTGTCTATCTGATATCTTCCGCTCTGCTCCATTTTAGGAAAAATTCATAGGAAGATTCATCAGAAGAAATGACAAAGAGGGGAAAGGCAACTATGTTTGAAAAGTAAAAAATGGTTCCTCTTTTCTCTGATATTACATGGAGTAGTGATGAAGGAACTTCAACTTGGGAGGCCATGTCTGGTTTGTTAGAAGAGGAAAAACCAAGGCCACTGGTAAAAAAGTCCACAATCGATGCTCATGATTCCTCTAACATCTCCTACTTTGAGAAAACATTCTCATTACTACACCACAAGACCAAAGATAATCCCATACACAGATATGGTCAAGTGGATAATTGATGTGGTGGACTCTCAGACAGAGAATTCAAGAATTAAAGGCAAGAGGTTATTGTATCTGTTTCAGCAGAAATCCTAGACTAATGTACCATTTACTAGATCCATAGAAGCTCTACAATAAACAATTCCTTGAGTAATTTGCTAAGGAGAATGAAAACCCGACAGACGTCATGCAAACTTGGACAACAAGCGAATGCAAACTCAAATGGGATAAGATGGGTATGTACTCTATGACATCTATCTCTCCCCCTTATAGTTTTGTAGCAACCATGCTATGTAGATTGTTCAGTAAACCCAATAGCACCAAATTTTCCCTAGAATGACTTCCATTACTAGATGTAGCTGTGAATGCAACGATAATGAATTGGGCTCAAATTTTGTTTGATAGTTTGGCAAATTCCATTATGGAATATAAGATAAAGAGAAGTCCCTCTTTAAGGGTTTATCTCCCATTTTTCATGAGTGCTTTTGTAATGGACACAATCTGTTTTAGTTCCAAGTTTCCCACTATGGGATGGAAGTGGATCGCTTAAGACCTACTTCCTACCATGTGTACCATAAGATATTGTGGGAGTCTCAGTTTAACCCCCATTTTTATAATATTTTTCAAGGAGTTATGCTACCCATCCATAAACAAGTCTACAACACAACCGTTCCCAGGTTTTTAAAAGAAGCTGAAGTAGATATATTGTCTGTAGCTAGATGGTTTGGGGAGGAAACATTTACCTATATCAGAGTTTTTGGGAGCATTTCTTCACCGCATGTTCTCCCATACTACGTCCGCAAAAAGTTAATTCCTAGGGAGATAGCCTACCAAACGGCAGGGAAAGATGGGTTGAGAAAAGGATTGAAAGAGCAAAAGAAGGTCATGTGGCCTACATTTTAGTTGCAATGTGGTGTATTTGTGCTACATGATTTTCGACATGCATGTAAGGAACCAGAGATGATAAAGTCTCTTAAATTAGCTACAATCCTGGGAAGGCAGTATGACCCAAATGGCACTGCTAAGGACTTCATTACTATGGTGAATGTCAAACCACTCACCCATGAAGAGGACACTTTTGATGACCTCTTCCTACAAAAAGAAACAATCTTAGAAGTGACACATATGGCATCACTACTTTTTTCCCCAGATGATGTTGAAGCTTTCCATGCACACAGAAAGAGGAGATTATTGAAGGTCTCAGTGGACCTACTACAAATTGAAACAGTAAGGGAGCCAACTCCTATTGTAAGCTTGGAGGATAGCTCCAAAGATAATTCTAAAGAAGAAACCCAAGAGAGATCTAGTCATGAGTTAGAGGACTCAGAGCACTAGTCTCAAAATGGGGGAGGCAATAAAAATAAAGAGTCTGAAATGGACATAGCTAGAACTATAGAGGAAACGCTCGAGCAAACCACAACAAAGAAATAGGAAAAAGTTCACTCCACATCCACTGAGTTAGAAAAAACCCCAATTATTGATTTGGAAAAGGAATGGGAACATTTCAACAAGAAGCTTCACACAGATGAACAAACATCTGAGATATAGATTCCTAAGCAAACACAGTACAATTCAACTCAAGAAACAATAGTAGAGAAAATTGTAGGTAATCAGGATGTTGAGCTCATTCCTACCACTCCCACTTCAAAAATTATTTTGAGAATTGAGGAAATTACTCCACTGGGTCTGTTTTACAGTCCTACCCACAAATTTGTCATCAAAAGACAGAGGAATAAAAGAAAGTTAGATGCTGCAACTATTACGACTCTTGACAAATAACTAATGGACATTGTATGGAAGGACTCGCCCATGGACCCCTCTTAAAATCTCACAAGATTGTGGCAATTCACAGGAGCCTATGCAACAAAAACTATTGAAAAAGTGACATATGTCCAAATGCTACTTAAAGAAAAGGAAAAAAGAATTATGATATTGGAACAACAATTGGCTCAGGAGAAATCCAATCAACAGGTAGAATTACAAGTGGCCTAGCTCTAGCAAGAATTTTAATAGATGCAAATACAACATGAGGCCAACCTAGCAGAAAGAGATGCACGGGTACAAGTTATGACATATAAGTATAAAGACAATCCGCAAATCGATGAGTTCATAAAGGAAGCACTCAGAATTAACTCCCAACTAATGCAATAGAAGGAAGTTATTTGCTAGAAAATCTCACAAATAAGTCGTTATTACAAGATCAGTGATAAGCTAACAAGCCAAGTTTTTGACATGAGACTTGAGTATGATGAAATCCATAAAAAATATTTTCAACTTTATCACCTAGCAAAAATTAGAATAAGGGAGAAAGGCTGATCTACCAAAACTGGAGGAATTGCATAAAGGCATCTTGTTCATAGGTTGGGATTCTCGACTCAAGCAAGCGGAAAGGGAAAAAACGATCGCAACAACAACAACAAGCAACATAATAGAAGCCATCAACGAAAATCTACATGGTGCCAACCTGGTTAGAGAAAGCATACCTGTATTTCTTTTGAATGTCAAACAATTAGAACATCAGTGGAGGCAGGTAGCGAAGGAAAAGGAGGAGGTGATGAGATAGATGAGCAAGCTAAACTGGGAAGCATACTCACAGTGCTTGGTAAAACCATATAGCCAGTGGATGACCTTGAGACGGTTAACAATTTCAACACAAAAAATGGTGCCAACACTAACATACGCTATTTTGGTTGGGCAGTTGAAATCTGTGATCGACCAATCGACGTAGCTCAAGCCTATGACAAATATTTGTGAGGTCAAAGATCAAATGAAAAGGAGTTAGTCACTTAGTTTATTTTTATTTTTAGTTTTTTTTCTTCCATTATCTGAGGCAGGTTGTTTAAACCTCCTCAACTATTTTTTTAATAATCTATTTTAGGACCTATAGTTAAGTATTTAAACCCCTCTCATGCATTTAGAGAGGGGTCCAGAAATTTAATCAGAAACATTCTTCAAAAAAATTCACTTTTGTACTTTTGAGGAGGTTCTAATGGAATGAATGGAACAAGATCTGTTTTATCTTAAATATCTAGCATGATCTACTAAAATGCACTTTTGCACTCTTAGAATATGTTGGATTGATTGAAAGTTGGTGAATATTGTTGAAGCACATGAGTAGGACTCGTCATCTATGGTACTTTTATCTTATGATCTTGTTTTATTTATGTATGAGGCAATACTTCTTGTAATTGTTTTATGTGTGAAAATATGAATTATGAATAGCATTATTTCACTTTTATATGATGTTGGCTTTGACTTTATTTTGACTACATGAACGATTTACATGAGATATATCTTTTAGAATCGTTTTGGCTAACTATTTATCCAAAATTATTACTGTTGAAGGATTTCATTTCTTATTGCAGTTGAATGATATATATTACCAATTGATGTAGGACATCATTGTAGATCACATATTGTATTGAATTCCCAGGTATATTTATATTTAAATAGTGTTTGAACTAGGATATATGCATGTGTTTAGTATTTTAGATTAGATTACACTTAGCTTAATCATTCCCCCGTTACATCATATATCACCCCATCAACATTATCAAAATATCTTATGGGAAACTGGTCCCATTATCCCCAATCAGAGCCACTACACCAAACAGAAAAGGAGCTGCTAACCAAGGTCCAGATCGGGTGGTTTTCCCCCATGTTGTAACAATGCTTTTCGGGCCTTCAACAAGTCCAAATGTCGAAAACTTACTGCAAACACCTAGTGTCACATGATCACACTTTTATAAACATATGTTGACCCAACACTATTTCCTTTCAGTTTTGTTTCCTTAAATTTAACACAACTTTCTATATTTGGAAGTTTTTAGGTCCTAAACTGTTGATGTTGTTTTGAGGACCTAAATGACATTTTCGAGGAAACCTGAGAGACAAAAAAACTGCAAGAATATTTTTCAAAAGTTCTCTTTTTGGACTCCTTATCAATATTTTTTAAACGAGCTATTATGATATCCAAATGGAGATTGTGTGCCAAAGTTACGACCCTGAAAATTTGGCAATTCACATTATTCGTTTATGAAAATGCTTTCTATACATAGTACATATAGGTCATGAATGCATATTTTGTTCATTGTTTTCATTAGTTCATCAGATTATCCTCAAGAGGGCTTGTTTCAGTCTCACACTAACTATAGTAAAACACATATTAGGATATGCATTCATATAAATAAACAACAAGCCATCAAACCATGAATTAAATATAAAGCAAGATCACATCATATAATAAGAAATATACCATGGATGTAACTAGAATTTAGCTACGATGAGGCCATGACAAACTAATCATATTGTTAGTGTCGGTATCTTCATCCCTCCGTCAGTGATCAAATTCTCTTGTTGCATTGCATATTAGGTGTCTCGCTCAGTTAGCTGCATTCCATTAGGAGCATGGATCATATGACAATAGTGGTTTGTTGTACATTTTCCCTCATGCCCTTTACCTGCTGGCTCATTTCCATTCATCTAGATCATCTGTAGTAATTTTTAGTCTTTAAACTTGCAAGGGTCAGTTTTTAGGGTTTCAGTTTCATTAGGTTTAGGGTTTCGTCAAAAAGGTCTTCAAAATGCTCAATAACGATCAGCAGGCACATGAGGAGGTTGAATAAAGTCCCAGTACCAATAAATTCTATAATCATACGCTCATAAATGTATTTTTCCTCAAAAACCCTATTTTGAGGAAAAACAAAGTATTTTATGTTTTCATGTATATAATTTGGTGTAATTCCAATTTTTCATATGTAACAGTTTCAGTGACAACCCTAGTCACCTTGCCAAGCTTTAGCATCTTCGTCATCTACAAGGCAAACAAAAAATCAAGTCATTCAGTTAATCAGAGGCAAAATAAAGCAAAACTACCTAAAAACAGAGTTTGAAAAGAAAGTGTCAAATGTAAACATTACAAAAGTGGGTTTTATGAGTGAAAAATTAAAGTCTTTTATATATAAGCCATTTCTTGTGTTTAAAAAGCTCATTTGCATCCAAAAGAGAAAGAGGAACTTAGAGCAAGGTTGTGGAAGGAAAATCACAGCAAAGAGTTTCAGTTTCAGGGGTGCGGCGCATTGGGTCAGTGGCACGGTGCATTAGGCCGCTCTCCACAGTGTAAAAAATACACTGGCGCAGCGCATACAAGAGGCACAACGTGTTGGGTTTGTGGCATAGCGCATAGAGCTGCAAGCCATTTTCACCACGAATTCATCCAAATGTTCAATTTGCTTGGCCGCTACCTGTCCAAAGTAAGTCAAAAACTCTTCCAATGCCAATGAATGCATGTCTTAAGATGTTTATGATGGTTTAGTAAAAAACAATTCAACCCCTACATCCTTGCAATTTTTTCTCAAAAAACAATTGCTTAGGGTTTGCAGATGTGTTTTTATTGCCATCACTACCTCACCTTTTTATTCCCTGACCTCGTTTCTAGTCTCATTAACTCATTCCACTATCCCCATATCCCTAAATTCATTCACCCCTATCCCCAATTCCCACTATCCCAAACCCTAGCTACAAAATTCCCAAACCCTAATTGTTATCCCAAAGCCTAATAACTCTCCCTAAAACCCTTATATTCCCCAAATTCCAGTCAGCAACATTCCCAAAACCCCTCTTACCCTCTCCCTTCATAGTCCCTCATACATTTTCATACACTTGGTAGCAAAAGATCAAAGACACTTAAAATCTCTTCATACTCATCTAAGACAACACAAACATTTGGCAAACATGGAATCTGATCCTTCCTATGACCGAGATGAAGAGATACATAGTGACTCTCCTCCAAAAATGCATGCACCAAGGAGACCTCACAAGGGTGGTAAACATATATGAGAGGAGCCTACTTCACTTGCCGAGATGCAGGCCTGCCCTCTTGCTGTCACTTGCTTTCAACACCAATTGTGTTATCAGTTCTGTGAGATGGTTGTGAGAGTCTAGTACAATCATGAGTTGGCCATGTTGTTTGTGCTTCATCTACATAATGGCCAAGTCACTCTAGCAAGTGTGACATTCACCTTGACACTGGAGTCTATTTCACAACTGGCATTCCAAATGTCGGAGAGCAGTGGAATAAAAGGCAGCAAATTGATAGGGAACACTATCAGCCATACATCAAGGCTGGTTACTAGAGACATCTCAGCAGAGTTTTTCCTTTCCATTACTCGAAAGACTCATATGCTCCCTTGATGAAACTCATAATTAAGTATTTCAGCTATGAGGGCCGGTTTTCTCGTCTATATGCCTATCACATTAATTTTTTATGCACTTTACCAGGGTGAGAATGATGAATCTCCCCTACTTCATGTGCCGAAATATTGAGAAGATGACCACCCTAGTGCAAAGAAAGACTCCTCAGCAGCAGTATAATAACATATACCATTTTGCACTAATCAATATTATGGTCATGCATCAGCTTGGTTTGTAGAACATCTCATGGGAGGATTTCATTTCTCATGAGGTCTTCACAGCTCCTCATGTACCTCTAGAATCTTTTCATGAGATGGGTGGACCTTCACATCAGCAGGAGAGTCATGAGACACAGACTGTTAGTGTGCCGGTGGTTGTCACCTATCAAAAGGGCACTAGAAGGTTGTTTGTAGTAGCAAAGCGAGTATTATCTCCACCTGGGGTGGAAGGGGTCTCGCTTCCTTCATCAGCAAAGCAGGTTCAGGACAAGGGCAAGCAACCATTACATGATGAGGGGCCTTCAGGAGAGTAGGAGACAAATTTCATTCTCATTCAGGATGATGACACTGATTTGGGCCCACAAAGCTCAAAGATCAAGGAGATCATCCAAGAGAAACAGGTGGACATCAATGATTTTTCCCTCAACTTAGAAAGAGCTAAGTGGATAATAAAATACCTAGAGCAAAGAAACAAGTAGCTAGAGGATCAACAAACCATTATGGAGCTGCAAAACATACGAGAAAACAGCCAAACTGCCAAGAGGAGGAAAGTGAAGCTCACATCACTTGAGCAAGAAATCAATGCTGGTCGAGAATCTTGGCTTGAGAGACTGAATATCCACTTAGAAAGGTTGCTTGAGAAGGCCAATAGGGAGAAAACAATGTTGAGGCATATGGCCTACCATTACTTGGCGAGAAATAAAAGTTGCAAGGTAAGAATTAGAAACTCGATGACCAAGTTGAAGAAGGCATCGAGGAGGCGAAAGGAGAAAGATAGACTTCAGATCTTGGCTAAGGCTTACTTGGCCCAACATGGCACTTAATGGAGAACACTTAAACCAAATTTCAAAAAATTTGGGACACTTTTTGCAATTTTTGAATTTTTGGGCCAAAACACAGGATTTTCTGCCCAATGTGTCGTGCCACCTGGCGCTCGCTTTTGATGGATGCCTCCTTTTGGGGAAAACTTAGAATTTTTGGATATTTCATGGAAAAATATGCATGCTTACAAATGGAAAAGAAATTTTGATAGGTTTTGAGCCCAAAAAAAGGTCAAAAACACCCCAAAAATGACCTTTCTGCCCCTTCTTGGACACAGGGAATAGTGTTGGGAGAACTCAATTTTGGAGGGGCAAATGGAGGCCAAATTCAAAACTTCCACTTGTTATGGAAAGTATACAGGAATACATTTCCAACAAGCACACTTGTAGCAAATTTTGACATCAGAAAGGCCTCCAAAAGTAGCTGTAAAAGGGTGCTACGCATAGAGAAATCAGTGTGACGCATTGGGGAAATTTTGCTTAGTTTGACAAAAAATACTATGTTTTTCGCCTAGTTTCTTCACAGTTTAACTTTTCTCCTTTTTAATGTCAAAATCATGATGTAATTTAATGTAAATTGATGTATCTTGATGTAATTATGCTAAATTTTGACTCATAGAGGTAGATTCATCCATCAAAAAGTAATTTGCAACTGAATGAATCGATTCCCTAGTTTTTAGAGGCAAGCTATTCCACTACCTACTTTTTAGTTCTCAATTTAGAATTTCTTGGAGCAGCTCCTAAACTTATGAGCTCGACCCCTAGAGGCTAGGATGAGTTGTTTTTTGCCTATATCTTGTGATTTTTCAGTCATTAGCAAAGGTTGGAGTTTTGAGAAAGCTTGGAGCTTCATTGTATACATTTTTCAGCAGTTTTGGCTAAGGAATAGACCAGGGTTTGCAGCACTCTATGGGATTCATGTGGTATCTTGCTTTGATATTGTGTTTCCTTCTGTAAAAGTAAGTTTACATGTGTTATATGTATGCCATTATCTCTATTTTTTCATCTTAACTAAAACAAACAAGGATAAAAGTAGAATCCATTGAAATTGCAGTGCTCTACTTAGGGTTTGATTAGTTATTTATGTTTTCAACTGTTTGAAGAGGATCCCTAAGGTTTTCTTGCCCTCTTCAACTCCTGATCTCTCTAAATCTCTCCATTTCATTCAAATATGAAATATCAAATCATTTTCCTATCTTTCCCCATTGAGATCTCTACAAAACTGAGCCTCATTCCCCAGACCCAAAAACTGCCTTTCCCTTTGAGCCAACAAAACTTCATCAAATTCAATCATACTCTTTTGCACAAATACCTAGCTTAAAATCAGTCTTCACAGAAGTCACATCCAGCCTCATTGATCATTTTTGTTGAGATTGACAGGAGAGAGCCCTCTCCCAACCTGGTAGGGCTAGCTACCAGGTTAAGCATGGTTTGATGTTACCCTAGATCCTACCTTTCTCAACCTAAGGTAGATTTAGGCCCTAACATAGTGGCAACCATACTGGGGAAGAAATTGTTTGCTTGTTAGTGTTCTTCATTTTATAAACTACGGATGGAGCCTGAAGATTAGCCAGGTAACCTTTGAAACGCTTTTGCTTTGCATTAGCGCAAGTAGATAAAAGTTGCTTCAGTCAATCTCCGATCTAGTCTTATAAACGAAACATCTGGCCTACAAATTACCCCAGTACATCTGATAATTCTAAACTTTTGGATGATAAGCTTAGAATTGGATAGGCTGAACAAGTTGATAATGTCCATTTGATTTCTTGGAAGTAATAACACACTATCTTCTAGAAGATATACCAAAGCAAATCCTGATCCTGATCCACCCCCTGTGTATGAAAATCCCAATCTCATTCCGAGAATCCTTCGTCGAGAGAGTTCTGTGATTTCGGTGTTTCAATCTCATTCATGTCCAGTGGTTTTTGAATATCTCGAAGATCTTGAGTTTGACAAGCATTTTGATTTGTCATTTTTTGAGACTAAATCAGAAAGTGTTGTTGCTTCTACTGTCCTAAATCCAAAGTTTGTCAAATATCTAGAAATTGAAAAGGCCAATAAATCAATTGACGATTATATCCTAAAAATCCAAACTTCCATTGTGGCTACAAACATTCCTGAATTCTTAGAGTCCGCATCTGCAACTCTTGGGTCCTCTGCTATTGTATCTAGCTTCGGATTTCCCACCGAAACTCCCTTCATTCCCACCATTCCTGTGTAGCCTTCTATCTCTGATCAAAAATCTACAGCTGTGTCACCTCTGTCTACTCCTTCTACCCCTCAAACATCCAAAATTTCTTCACCTCCATCCACACCTCATACACATCATACATCAGCTACACCCACTCCCCCTACATCCCCAAGACTGGTTACAAATCCACCTAGAGCAATGGCTGCTCGATTTGCACCTCTTGTGTTGCCTAAAAATTTGGATGACATGCTCGCCGATTATCAAACAAAATTCCATTGTTTGATAGCACCCCTCAAGGCGTTACATCTCAGCAACATGTGGATAGGATGATAGAATTTTTTGACCTTCATGAGATTGATGCAGAAAATGTGACAATGAGACTATTTGTACAAACCTTTGGAGGTGAAGTGAGGAAGTGGTTCAGAGCTTTGCTGGTTGCAAGTGTCACTACATTGACTAATCTTCAGAGACAATTCTTGGATCACTGGGAAGTCAAGAAAAATCCTCTTCAGATCCTTTCTGAATATGAGAACATCAAGCGGAATATTGGTGAGACTGTTCAATATTATTGTATTAGATTCAATTTTGTTTACAATGCAATTCTTGATCATATAAAGCTACCTATGGGGCTGGCTTTGATTAAGTTTCTGGATGGTTTTGATCCTGATATGGCCTATCAATTAAGAGAAAGAGATCTGGCCACTTTGGAAGATATGCAGAAAAATGCAGTCAGCGTTGAAGCTAATCTGCTTGCCAAGAGAGCTAGAACAAAGGCTGAAAAGAAGGTAACAATAAAGGAAGAGGTTTCCACTTCAGATCAAGTGCTCCGTAAGATGGAGAAGATGTCTGACAAATTGAACATTGACAAGCCTGAACCATAAGTCAGAAATTCCAACTTCCATGGTCAGCAGCAACAACAATTTAGAATCAAACAAAGAGAGCAACGAGCATAAGACCAAGCAGCACAGCAGTAGGTGAAGCCACCCTTACAACAAAATTTTGTACATGATCCGGAATCAGATGATGAGGAGGATACAATTGGAGAGAAGAACCATTTCTTTACATCTGATGATATGCCAATTTTTATCACTGAATATGAGGAGTATTCCAAGAACTCAGCTATACAAAAGGACGAACATTTCATCCTGGCAAGTGAAACAGCTCTTGAAGAAGAGTCTGATCAATACCAAAGAGGGTACATGAATGCTCTGTCAGCCCAGCAGTGACAATATTCACTCAGAAGTAGAGATGTGCCCATAAATCGAATTCAGAAAAGGAAAGAGACAACAGTGCCAAAGAATGATCCTCCCATTGTGGAGAAAAAGGGAAAAGAGATAGCTGATCCTAGTACTAGCAAAACACCATCAACAAATGAAAGATCCAATCAACCAAGTGCATCGAAGAAAAAAACTGAAAAGAAAGATGTTTCAGCTAAAGAGGTAGAGAAAACTTCAGTTTTTAACTTAGAAAATGAAATTTCCAAGTTAAAAGTATCTATTCCTTTGACTGAGCTGATGAAGAACACTAGCTATAAAGGTCAGGTGTCTAAAATTTTGAATTTAGATCCATTATCTGATATGGTAAATGTGGAGGATGATCAACCTGAGTTGAATTTTGGTCCAGCATTGGAAGGTCAGTCTCAAGATAGTGATGTAGCTCCTTTTTACATTAGCCTTAAGGTGCATGATTATGTGTTACACAATGCTATGTTTGATTCCGGAGCCTCTCATAATCTCATGCCTAAGGCCATCATGGAGAAATTGGGATTGGATATCACCAGAAAGTACCATGACCTTTTCTCTTTTGATTCTGGTAGAGTAAGATGCATCGGTCTTATTAAATATTTGGTGGTCAGTTTGGATGAGATTCCTGCTAAAAATGTTTTGATGGATGTGGTTGTGGCAGATATACCTCCTAGATTTGGCATGCTTCTTTCCAGATCTTGGGGAGCAAAGATTAAAGGGACAATGCAGCTTGATTTCTCCTATGCTACCATTACCGTGTTCGGTCAAATGAGGAAATTATACCGTGAGCAAATGATGAAGTACATGATTACTAGCAAGGAGAAACAGGTAAATCATCCAATCAACTATGTACATACTAATTTAGAATCATTTGTTTTGTATTCAGATAGCTTTAATGATGTAAATAGTCAAATAGTTGAAGTAGAAGACATTCCAGAGATCACTGAAAATTTCAGAGAGGTCTTAAATCAAGAAAAACAAAGATTTGATAGTACCGCTGAGCAATCAGCCTTCCGACAATAGCAACATATTGATGGACAACAAGGAAAAGTGGCAGAGAAAATAGAATTTCAGCATTTGGAGGAGGACGAAGTAGGGCTGTGGAGCATGTATTTTGATCGTGCAATAGGAAGGGAAGGTGTTGGAATTGGCATTTGGATTTACAGCCCTGTTTTCGCCCAAACAAAGTGCCAAGTAATGTAAGAGTCTGTTCTTATAAATTGGCTTTTGACTGTTCAAATAATAAGGCTGAATATGAAGCTTTAATTGCTAGTTTGAAAATTCTTAGAAAGTTAAATGCTAAAAGGATTTCAGTGTATGGCGACTCTGAGCTAGTTATCAAGCAAGTGAAAGGGGAATACCAAGCTAAGCATCCTCGAATGCGGGCCTACCACAATGCGGTATTAGATATCTTGAAATTATTTTCAGACCACACTTTGATATGTGTCCCTCATGTTCAGAACGTCACTGTAGATTCACATGCAACAACAGTAAGTAATTTGAAAATTCCAATGAATTCAAACAATAAGTTTGAGATTCATGTGAAACATCGCCCAACCATCCCTGACAATCAAAGGTATTGGCAAGTGTTTCAAGATGATGAAGAAATCGATGAATTTCTGTAGAATGAAGGTAAATTCAAAGACACTTCTATTGATGTGGATTATGATGATGGTGATGTTGATATAGAAGTCAATGAGATGGAAGTTTTGGATGAAGGACAATGTCATTCCTAAAGGTCTAATACCTTTAGAGGAGTTGTTCGATCAAGATGATGTAGCCCGAAAACCTAGCTTGCTGCCAACCGAGAAAGGAGTTGAGGATGTGAACATTGGATTAGCTAAAAATCCTAAAATGGTGAAGTTATCAAAGGCGTTGCCTTCACAGGTAAAAGCAAAATATATCAATTTACTATCTTCTTTTACTGATGTATTTGCGTGGGATTATTCAGATTTGAAGGCATATGACACAAGCATAATTCAGGATATCATCCCGATCAAGCCAAATCAAAATCCTTTCCATCAGAAGCTAAGAAGAATAAATTCAAAGGTGCCCTCAATAGAGAAGGAAATGAATCAGTTGTACAAAGCTAGTATCATCGTCCCCATCAGATTTTCAGATTGGATATCTAATTTGGTGCCCATGCGCAAGAAAACAGGTGAGATTCGGTTATGTATTGATTTTAGAAATCTGAATAAATTATCTTTGAAAGATAAATATCCATTGCCCAAGATGGATCACATACTTCAAAGGGTAGTTGGAGCATCCCGCATGTCACTACTTGATAGGTATTCGGGTTATAACCAAATTCTGGTCCATGAGGATGATAGAGACAAAACAGTGTTCCCCACTCTGTGGGGAACTTTTCATTATGCAAAGATGCCTTTCGCATTGAAAAATGCTAGTGCAAACTTTTAGCGTGTGATGGATATTGCATTTGCTAATGAAAAAGATGTTTTTCTAGTTGTTTCTTTTGATGATTTGACAGTTTTCTCCAATTCAAATGAAGAGCACCTCTATCATCTGAAAATTGTATTTCAGCGATGTAGAAAGTATGGTATTCTCTCAATCCAAAGAAGAGTCTGTTTGCTATGGATGAAGGCAAGCTTCTCGGTCATATTATATCAAAGGAGGGCATACGCATTGATCCAGCTCGGGGGGAAGCCATTCAAAAGATTGATTTTCCATGAAGTAAGAAAGAGATCCAATCATTCAACGGTAAGCTGAATTTCTTATGTCGCTTTGTACCTAATCTTGCAGAATATTTAAGGGAAATCACAAACATGCTCAAGAAAGATAGTGTCGTGAAGTGGACCGAGGAAGCCATTAAGTCTTTCAATTTAGTGAATTTGGCCCTATCTTCAACTTCGGTTTTGATTAGCCTAGATTATACTCAAGATTTCATTTTTTTTTCGTTTGCCTCTGACCATACTATGGCAGCGGTGTTGATGTAGAAAAGAGACCAGCTCGAGAAACCAATTTCATTTTTCAGCAAAACCATAAGGGACGCAGCTTTAAAGTATAATATTATTGAAAAATAGGCTCTTGCTTTGGTGAAGGCATTAAAAGACTTTTGAGTCTATATTCTGCATTCACACATCCTTTCTTATGTCCCTAATGCTACCGTCAAAGATGTCTTAGTGCAAACAGATCCAGAGGGAAGAAGAGGCAAATGGATTGTCGCTTTGTTGGAATATGATGTGGAGATCAAACCAACAAAACTCATCAAAGGACAAGGGCTGGCCAAACTAATGGCTGAGTCAAATCTGCACGCCTTGGACATTAATCTCATCAATGCTATGTCCGAGGAAGATGAAGACAATTCACCTGCTCAGGTATCATAAATTTTTCTTCTTTCTCCTTGGTATTCGGACATTGTTTATGTACTCCAAAATTTGTCACCACCACCTGGAATAGCTAAGAACAAGAGTAGGACCCTGAAATTGAAGGCTGCCAAGTTTTGTATCATGAATAATTCATTTTATTGGAAAGATCCCGGTGGTGTCTTGCTTAATTGTTTGGTTAAAGGAGAGGCAAAACAGGTTATGGAAGACTTTCACAAGGGAGATTACGAAGGTCATCTTTTCTGGAAGACAACAACTAATAAAATTTTGAGAGCGGGATATTATTGGCCAACACTTTTTGCTGATGTGTACAAAACCATAGTAAATTGCCACGAATGTCAGATTTTTCAAGGTAGGAGGAAATTGCAGCCTTTACCACTCAAGCCCATTGAAGTAAGTGCTCCATTTCAGCAGTGGGGTTTGGACTTCATTGGAAAGATCCATCCTACTTCTTCAACGCAACACAAATGGATCCTCACAGCGACGGACTATTTCACCAAATGGATTGAGACGATTCCTACAAGGCATGCCACTGATTCGGTAATCATTTCATTTCTTGAAAACAATATTTTGTCTCGTTTTGGCTGTCCAAATAAGTTGATCACTGATAATGCAGTAACCTTTAAATCTAAAAGAATTATTGAATTTTGTAATAAATATCAAATCACTTTGGGGCACTCAACTGCATATTACCCCCAAGGCAACGGATTGGTGGAATCCTCAAATAAAGATTTGGTCAACATTATAAAAAAGTTGTTGGAAACGAATAAGAAAAGTTGGCACAAAAAGCTTGTTAATGCACTTTGGGCAGATAGAGTAAGTCAAAAGAAATCTATAGGCATGTCTCCTTTTGAGCTCGTGTATGGTGTGGAAACGATTTTCTTGACCTCTCTTGCAGTCCCGGTGGTTAATCTCCTACAAGAAGCGAGTAGCGAAGATGATCATTTGCAGCAGAGAATCAATCAAATGATTCATTTGCAGCAAACTAGAGAGGAGGAGTTTCAGAGCACTTTCAAGGTGCAAGAGAGAATTAAGGAGATATATGATCGAAGGGCAAAGGCAGACAAGTTTCAAATAGAAGACATAGTGTTGAAATGAGACGCAAGAAACAGAGATAAAGGTAAGCATGGAAAGTTTGAGAATCTTTGGAAAGGAACTTTCAAGATCGCTGCATATCGGGGCCAAAATTCTTTCCTTTTGAAAGAAATGAATGGAGAAGACTATCCAGGTGGGCTAGTCAATGGCCGGCTGCTCAAATGGTACAATTTTTTAAGTGTTTTCTGCTGTAATATGTATCACTGTATATACTGGTTTGTTTAAATTTCATTGCAAGTGTGTACTGTATCATTCTTTCAGTTTGGGGCCCAAGGTGAAGGCTATAAAACTAAGGTTTGAATTTAGTTCTGTCTGGTTGTTTTGAGTTAGGTCTTTCAGTCAATTTCAGTCTTGAGATTGAGTCAGTCCTGAGTCAGATTTTAGTCCTAAAATTGAGTCAAGAGTTTCGTTTTGGTTTGTCGAAGTTATTGACTCCATAGCCCAATGGATGAAGGCACTGCTTGCTTTCCCAGAGATCTGTAGTTCTTGGCACCTCCAAGGAGCTACCATCCCCATTGAAGCCAATGTCAGTGTCGGTATCTTCATCCCTCCGTTAATGATCAAATTCTCTTGTTGCATTGTTTCATTGCATATTAGGTGTCTCACTCAGTCAGCTGCATTCCATTAGGAGCATGGATCATCTGACGGTAGTGGCTTGTTATACATTTCCCTCATGCCCTTTACCTACTGGCCCATTTCCATTCATCTAGATCATCTACAGTCATTTTTTGTCTTTAAATTTGCAAGGGTCATTTTTTAGGGTTTCAATTTCATTAGGTCTAGGGTTTCGTCAAAAAGGTCTTCAAAATGCACAATAACAGTTAGCAGGTGCATGAGGAGGTTAAATAAAGTCCCAGTACCAATAAATTCTATAATCATATGCTCAGAAATGTATTTTTCCTCAAAAACCTTGTTTTGAGGAAAAACAAAGTATTTTATGTTTTCATGTATATAATTTGGTGTAATTTCAATTTTTCATATGTAATAGTTTCAGTGGCAACCTTGGTCACCTTGCCAAGCTTTAGCATCTTCGTCACCTGCAAGGCAAACAAAAACTCAAGTCATTCAGTTAATCAGAGGCAAAATAAAGCAAACTGCCTAAAAACAGAGTTTGAAAAGAAAGTGTTAAATGTAAACATTACAAAAGTGGGTTTTATGAGTGAAAAATTAAAGTATTTTGTATATAAGCCATTTCTTGTGTTTAAAAAACTCATTTTCATCCAAAAGGGAAAGAGGAACTTACGGCAAGGTTGTGGAAGGAAAATCGTAGCAAATAGTTTCAGTTTCAGGGGCGTGGCGCATTGGGTCAGCGGCGCGATGCATAGGGTTGGTGCGGCACATTGGGCTGCCCTCCACAGTGTAAACAATACACTAGCGCGACGAATACAAGAAGCGCGGCGCGTTGGGTTTGTGGCGTGGTGCATAGAGCTGCAAGCCATTTTCACCACGAATTCATCCAAATTCTCAATTTCCTTGGTTGCCACGTGTCCAAAGTAAGTCAAAAACTCTTCCAATACCAATGAATGTGTGTCTTAATATGTTTATGATGATTTAGTAAAAAAAATTCAAACCCTACCTCCTTGCAATTTTTGCTCAAAAACCAATTGCTTAGGGTTTGTAGATGTGTTTTTGTTGCCATCATTCCCTCACCTTTTTATTCCTTGACCTCTTTTCTAGTCTCATTAACTCATTCCACTATCCCCATATCCCTAAATTCATTCACCCCCTATCCCCAATTCCCACTATCCCAAACATTAGCTACAAAATTCCCAAACCCTAATTGAGATTCCAAAGCCTAACAACTCTCCATAAAACCCTTCTATTCCCCAAATTCCAGTCAGCAACATTCCCAAAACCCCTCTTACCCTCTCCCTTCATAGTCCCTCATACATTTTCATACACTTGGCAGCAAAAGAACAAAGACACTTAAAATTTCTTCATACTCATCTAAGACAACAAAAACATTTGGCAAACATGGAATCTGATCCTTCCTATGACCGAGATGAAGAGACACACAGTGACTCTCCTACAGAAATGCATGCACCAAGGAGACCTCACAAGGGTGGTAAACATATATGAGAGGAGCCTACTTCACTTGCCGAGCTACAGGCCTGCCCTCTTGTTGTCACTTGCTTTCAATACCAATCTTTTTATCAGTTCTGTGAGATGGTTGCGAGAGTCTAGTACCATCATGAGTTGGCCAGGTTGTTTCTGCTTCATCCACATAATGGCCAAGTCATTCTAGCAGGTGTGACATTCACCTTGACACCATAGTCTATTTCTCTTACAACTGTCATTCCAAATGTCGGAGAGCAGTGGAATAAAATCCAGCAAATTGACAGGGAAAAATATGAGCCATACATCAAGGCTGGTTACCAGGGACATCTCAGCAAAGTTTTTCCCTTCTGGTACCTGAAAGACTCATATGCTCCCTTGATGAAACTCATAATTAAGTATTTCAGCTATGAGGGTTGGTTTTCTCGTCTATATGCCTATTACATCAAATTGTTGATGCACTTTACTAGGGTGAGAATGATGAATCTCCCCTACTTCATGTGCCGAAATATTGAGAACATGACCACCCTAGTGCAAAGAAAGACTCCTCAGCAGCAGTATAACAACATATACCATTTTACACTAATCAAGATTGTGGTCATGCATAAGCTTGGTTTGAAAAACATCTCATGGGAGGATTTCATTTCTCAGGAGGTCTTCACGAGTCCTTAAGTACCTCCTGAAGCTTTTCATGAGTCAGGTGGACCTTCACATCAGTAGGAGAGTCATGAGACACAAACTGTTACTTTGCCAGTGTTTGTCACCTATCAAAAGGGCACTAGAAGGTTGTTTGCAGCAAAAAAGCAAGTATTATCTCCACTTGGGGTGGAAGGGGTCTCGCTTCCTTCATCATCAAAGCAGGATCAAGACAAGGGAAAGTGGCCATTACATGATGAGGGGCCTTCAGGAGACCAGTAGACAGATTTCATTCTCATTCAGAATGATGCATTGATTTGGGCCCACAAAGCTCAAAGCTCAAGGAGATCATCCAAGAGCAACAGGCAGACAACAATGATTTTTCCCTCAACTTAAAAAGAGCTAAGTGGATAATAAAATACTTGGAGCAAAGAAACAAGCAGCTAGAGGATCAACAAACCATTATGGAGCTGCAAAACATACGAGAAAACTGCCAAGCTGCCAAGAGGAGGAAAGTGAAGCTCACATCACTTGAGCAAGAAATCAATGCTGATCAAGAATCTTGGCTTGAAAGAGTGAATATCCACTTATAAAGGTTGCTAGAGAAGGCCAACAGTGAGAAAACAATGTTGAGGCATATGGCCTACCATTACTTGGCGAGAAATAAAAATTGCAAGGCAAGAATCAGAAACTTGATGGCCAGGTTGAAGAAGGCATCGAGGAGGCGAAAGGAGCAAGATAGACTTCAGATCTTGGCTGAGGCTTCCTTGGCCCAACATAGAATGTAATGGAGAACACCCAGCCCAAATTTCAAAAACTTTGGGACACTTTTTGCAATTTTGGAATTTTTGGGCCAAAACACAGGATTTTCTGCCCAATGCGCCACGCCACCTGGCACTCGCTTTTGATGCATGCCTTATTTTGAGGAAAACTTAGCATTTTTGGATTTGTCATGGAAAAATATTCATTCTCACCAATGGACAAGAAATTTTGATAGGTTTTGAGCCCCTCAAAATGGTCAAAAACACCCCAAAAATGACGTTTCTGCCCCTTTTTGGACACACAGGAAATAGTGTTGGGAGAACTCAACTTTTGAGGGGAAAATGGAGGCCAAATGCCAAAATTCCACTTTTTCTGAAAATTAGACAGGTATAACTTTCCAACAAGCACACTTGGAGCAAATGTTGACACCGGAAAGGCCTCCAAAAGCAGCTTCAAATAGGCACTACGCATAGAGAAATCGGTGCGGCGCGTTGGGGAAATTTTGCTCAGTTTGACAAAAAATACTCTGTTTTTTGCCTAGTTTCTTGATAGTTTGACTTTTCTCCTTCTTACTGTCCATCTCATGATTTAATTTAATGTAAATTGATGGATCTTGATTTAATTATGCTAAATTTTCACTCAGAGGTAGATTCATCCATCAAAAAGTAATTTGCAACTGAATGAATCAATTCCCTAGTTTTTAGAGGTAAGCTATTCCGTTGCCTACTTTTTAGTTCTTAGTTTAGAATTTGTTGGAACAGCTCCTAAAATTATGAGCTTGATCCCTAGAGGCTAGGATGAGTTGTTGTTTATCTATATATTGTGATTTTTAAATCGTTAGCAAAGGTTGGACTTTTGAGAAAGCTTGGAACTTCATTGTATACATTTTTCAGTAGTTTTGGCTAAGTAATAGACCAGGGTTTGCAGCACTCTATGGGATTCATGTGGTATATTGATTTGATATTGTGTTTCATTTTGTAAAAGCAAGTTTACATGTGTTTTATGTATTCCATATCTGTCTTGTTTCATCTTAACTAAAACAAACAAGGATAAAGGTAGAAACCATTGAAATTGCAGTGCTCTACCTAGGGTTTGATTAGTTATTTATGTTTTTAGCTATTTGAAGAGGATCCCCAAGGTTTTCTTGCCCTCTTCAACTCCTCATCTATCTAAATCTCTCCATTTCAAATCTGAAGTATCAAATCATTTTCCTATCTTGCCCCATTGAGATCTCTACAAAACTGAGCCTCATTCCCCAGACCCAAAAACTGCTTTTCCCTTTGAGCCAACAAAACTTCATCAAATTCAATCATACTCTTTTGCACAAATACCTAGCCTAAAATCAGTCTTCACATAAGTCATTTCAAGCCTCATTGATAATTTTCTTTGAGATTGATAGGAGAGAGCCCTCTCCCAACCTAGTAGGGCTAGCTACCAGGTTAAGCATGGTTTGATGTTACCCTAGATCCTATCTTTCTCAACCTGATGTAGATTTAGGCCCTAACACATATAAATAATAGTAAATCAAAACTTATGCTCATTGATCATCAATAAATAATATTACATAGTAACATATGCTTAAAGCCAACCAAGTTAGGGACTTATATGTACCACCCAAACATAGATTGACTAAACGAAATTTTTATTTTAGCTTGATCACACCTATGCCATATTGCAAGCATGAATGTGGTATCACATGGGATAAATCAAGTAAAAACAACAAGGAATCTAGAGGCTAAATCACCTATACCTTCAAAAAAAGTGATTCCACCTCAACCGGTACATAAATCACTAACACCAAACAAGCCTGGATTCCTTTCGACTTTCTTCACCATATCCAGAGGAGTTTTCCTATCTGCACCGATCCAGTCAGAGTTCCAAAAGAAACACCATATCCACCCTCAACCATTGGCGGTTTTCCTGAGACCACCTCAATTAGGATACAAAATCTATCGGTCATCCAAAGCTTCACTAAAATAGGGAACCCACTACATCATGGCTATCTATGAAATGGAAAAGGCAAGGATGAAATCACTATTAATCCATGAAAATATCATTCCAATGACATGAGGTAACCAAATAACCAAATGCATGTACCGTGCATTCAAATATTACCAAGGAAATCACACATGTAACGTATTATCTGCAATGTTCTCCTACTGTAGTTACTTTTCCAACCTTCTTCTACACTTCCCACATATTCCTTTGCTTGTTTTCTTGCTTCTGTCTAAGTGCGCTCTCTCTCCAAGCCCCAAGTGAGAATGCCTCAACGTGCAAGTGAATGACATATTTCTCCAAGAGTAACCAAGAAGTGATCAAGACTGATTAAGAGTAGATAAGAGATGCATACAATTTTCTCCCACTCCTTTGGTTTCCTTTTCCTTTCCTTTTCATCCAATTTCCTTCATTTTCCTTTGTATGCATATTCTTGTCTCTTCATCTTTCTTTTCTCTAATTTTCCTTTATTTATTTAATTAATTATCATTTATTTCCTTTTTCCTTTGCCAATGCCAATGCCAATTTCCATAGCCAATAATAAACCATAATTGATGTCGAATATGTTGAAAATAATACTGAGAGGGGGGGGTGAATCAGTATTATCAGGATAATTATTCTTTTTCAAAAACAACTGATATACGCTACTTCAATTTAGTAAACTTGCGTATGTACGCAGCTATGCAGAAGAAAATCCGCATATACAGAATATGCTTTTATTTTACTTAATCTTTCTGATGATGATTGTTAGTCAGTGATGCAGAATCCAATAACAGTATCCAGAGACAGTAAAACAGAGCAGAAAGACAATCAGACACAAGAACACAAGATATAAGGTGGAAACCCAATGTGGGTGAAAACCACCTGCTGCAATTCGTCTTTATCTTCCTTTTAAATTAGAAAACTTCTTTTACAATGTACTGGTGCAGTCTTTTTACCAGTACGCAGGCTGCAACCTGCAGAGAGCTACTACTCTCTCTCGTTCTCCAGTTTTCTCCTGGAAGGGAGCAACAACCCCCTTTAGCTTTTGTACTAGGCAAGATACTAGTATGTAGATGCTGGCCTACAGAATGCTACAACCTTCACTTTCTTCCAGGGACCACTTTTCATCAATTTTCAAACTGGATCCATGAACATCAAACAATCATCAAGAATCAATCAATCTCCTTTCCACCAATTAGATCTGAAACAAGTAGATACTCCTCTGACAGCTGTACATAGAAAACTGTACCAGAAACCATATAGCAGAAACAGAACCCAAAACCCAGCAGCAATAAGCAGAAACAGCCAGATCACAACTTAAAGCATATACGCAACTTTAACAGTCTGAAACTTGCGTGCATACGCCTCTGCCTATGGGACAAACTGTGTATACGCTCCTTTACTTCATCTAACCAGTGTGTATACGCGTCTTCGATTCACTGAACCTGCGTACAGATCTATAAACGACAATACACTCTTCCAGATATTCAATCACTAAATAACCCAGATAATCAGATTTATAGATCAGATGAGCGCCACATCAAGCAGATCAAAATCATACAGATATATTATCATTAAGCTTAAAGATCATGACCCATGAAAAGACCTTGTCCTTCCTTTTGTGCTAAAGTCCCTTCTTCCTTCAGATCCAAATCTGCATCACCATCCAATATACCAGCTCTAACACTTTTCAGATCTTTCAAAAAAATTAATCCAGATGATGATTTGCCACAAGATCTCCTTCCTCTTTTATAGTCCTAGGCCTTCCCCAATACCATGGTCCAAAACCATAATATTTCAATACCATGAACCCAAAAACTATGGATCGGCACAATTGACAAGACGCCATGGTCCAAAATATAGGTTCAAGTTCCAAGATCTAACTGCCATGGACCAAAAGAGTGATCACCAACATATACGCGCTTTTATAATGTATAACCCGAGTGTATACGCGCCTTTGTCTAGATGAACCTGCGTATATGACTTTTTCTACTGTCTGAGTGCCTGATCTGAGATCTGTTACCAGAGAGGGTTGCCATCAAGGACAACACCTGTGCCATGGCTCCAAACCTGGGCCATAATGCCAACAATCTCCCCCTTTGGACTTGATGGCAACACCAAGATCCAAGATCATTCTCCCCCTTTGTCATCAAGGGCAAAGGGTTGTGCTCCCCCTGAGTATATGCTGAAATGTTATGTGTTGACTATGCTCCCCCTGACTGTAGGCAAGATCGGCAAAAAGATGTTTTGAAGAAGAACTGAGACCTTCCTATCACCATAATACCAATTAGTACATACATTCATCACCCAACCAAGTGGGAATCATCCATCCAACTAAGTGGAATACATCAAAAATTTACATATGATGACCAAAAGTATTACATCTTCATCCCAGGCATAGTGGGGAAACTAGAATAGGCCATTACATGACCTTGACACCATATAAGAAAGAGACACATGACATAGAGACGAATTATTGAAAATCATCAACAACTGATAGCAACAGCAACTGACAGTGAGCATTCAGATCAGCAACCAATATGTCCTTTTGTTCACCTTCTGCCTTTGAAATCAACAATAGCTATGGACTAGAACCAAAAGCTTCTAAACTAATGCCAACAATGCATAATTAGAAGATTATCTGCTCCCCCTGAGCCTGTGCCGAATGGTCTCTGTCATACCCTTATCAAAATATCTTCAACCAGAGCCTGCTCCAACAAATTTTCATATACGCGACTGTTTCTGTACCGACCGGCGTATGTACGTGGATACTCCTTATCCATCACGCGTACACCCAATTTTCTCTGAAT
>APFE031041402.1:0-12570 GCA_000404065.3 Pinus taeda
ATATAGAGGCTAGAGACTCCACATGGAGAGATATGAAGAGAAGTATTATTGTATGAACAGACATATGGCTTGTGGAGTATTCTCCTTCCTTAAGGAGTGAATATATGGTGTTGCCCTACCTCAAGGGTTTGATCAATAAAGCATTTCTATCTTATTTCTTGGGTTTATTTGCATAATCTTATATTTTCTTATCAGATCTATAATATTTCCGGGTTAGATCTACAACAGGGTAAGATTGGAGGGAAAAACTCTTCTGATTATTAGAAAATGAATTGGTGAGACGGAAAACATCCTAGAATGGAGATTGTCACTAGAAATGTAGGTTTACCAGGTCATTACATACATGACACAGATTTGCTAACATTATTTACATTATACACATGCATAATAGGTTTACATAACTTCTTGGATGTCAGGTTGATGATGATAGAGGAATGGCACAGACACATCGATGAGGCACTATTCCTTTGCCAAAAAAGGGGGTGTACAACTATGAGTCATTGACAAGTAGTGGTCAATAGTGTCCTCACTTGTTTATAATAAAATCCTTATTATTTATTTTTCTGTTTATAATTGTGAGGAATCTTAACTGGTAAACATAACAATTGAAAAGAAATATTGATTCACCCCCCTCAGTATTTCCAACACTTGAAGCATAAGAAATTCCCAATTCAGCAATTGCCCTCAAAGAATCACCATAAGAGAGACATAAGAGAAATGAAAATGAGGAAGCACAAAATAAGAATGCACCAAAAGCGGCAAAAGTAGTCAAGAAAAGTAAAAGAGGGAAAAACTCAAGCATCTTTATTTTACCTAAGCTTGAAAAGCAGAGCGTTAAAAGGAAAAGTTTTCACAAAAGGAAAAAGAACCAAAAAAAAAAAAAAAAAATTACCAAGAGCATGATGAAAGGGATTAATTATATTTTATCTGAAACGTTGAAGGTTGCAAAGGTTGAGGAATTAGAACCATCATCAGCACATGAAACAAAAATTTCAGTGATTGATGAAATTCAACATTAAGTATATGATTACTTTAACACCTTGGAGAAGGAGGCACATAAAGAAAAGTTAAACGAACCTTCTCCTACCTTTGAGAAAAATGTTAATAGTGATATTCCAGTACCTAGAATTTATAGTCTTGAAGATAATGATAGTGTTGCAAGACATAATGAAGGCATTAAAAGAGGAAATAATTTAACTAGAAGTTTTAGAAAAACATGTGAACAATGAGAACGAAATTCTTAGAACGAAACCATAAAATGATTAAGCACGTTTATTAATGGCATCATAAGAACTCAAATCTCAAGAAGATCAACAAAATTCTTCAGTAGAAAATTAAGGTTTTAAAAGAAAAGATGTTAATGAAATATCCCAAGTGGTCAACTCTTATGAAGAAGAAAGGTCTTAAGAGTAACTTGGATATCCTAATCC
This sequence comes from Pinus taeda, assembly GCA_000404065.3. Lineage (NCBI taxonomy): Eukaryota > Viridiplantae > Streptophyta > Pinopsida > Pinales > Pinaceae > Pinus > Pinus taeda. Next base: position 1,431 of record APFE031041402.1, read on the forward strand.
AAGCCTCTAAATTTGTTTTTTGAAGCACATTTTTGTCAAAATTTGGAAGTTTTGTTACCAACAGGCATGTGAACATGCGACACCCCAAGCATGGGGGATGTTGGGCTAAAGAATTAGCATCCTTTTTTACAGTTTGTTACCTAGTTTTTTACTCTTCTGCGATAAAAACCTTATAATTAACTCATATTTGCATTATCCTATGAAATAATCAACCATCAAAGTGAAAAAATATACAATAAGGTAAAAGTACAATATTTTCCTTGTTTTATGTGTTTTACTTTATAAATTTGGCTCAATTTGCAAAATTTATGGAAATTAACATATTCTGCAACCTTGACAACATTCTATAGTTGAATCCAAGGTTCAAGTAGACTCCGTGGAGGACAAGTTAGCTCAAGCATATGGGCAGATGCCAAACCACTCGTACATGGTATTCTACTTGTTGGGTGTAAGCAAAATTTCACTGGTTGATCAAAATAACGTAGTCAAACATTCAATGAATTGTTAAACGATGCATTAACCAAACAACTAGACTATTTGGAAGCAAATTAAATCTCAAGTGAGCGTGATACATCTTCAGGAAATGAGAAATCAACAACCAAACGATGATGTGTCTATTATTAGATATTTATATGATTCACTTCCTTGATAGTGAATCATAGAAATTAGAATATCGATAGAAATAAAAGAATTAGTTTCCATTCACCACTTAGGATTCTAGCAATTAGTTTACGAGATTGTTAATTCAAAAGACATTATATATCTGATAAACTAAGGATTGAAGAGACATCTATTATCATCCTCCTTTGTTTGGTTAATGTTGGCATTTTTGTGATTATGTATGCATTGTTTTGATTCAATAAAATTCTACATATTGTAGGTGTTGCACCTCAATGAGAAGAGTACATATCTAATAATCAAGTTTTCTGAGTAGTTATAGATATCGTGCTCCAGTAGGAGGGCCCCTTGTTGCATATGGGAAGTAAAATACTTTAGTTTGTTTTTTGTTATTTTTTTTTGTTGTTGTTGTTGTTGTTTTTTATACTATGTTTTTTTTCATTTCATTATGTAGATTTTTGCTTATTTTCTTCAGTTGTTTTTGTAGACCAAAAGCGCTTAAATAAAACTCAAAAACTACCAAAACATTTACCATTCATATTTACCATCAGTTCTTTACTTCTACAATCATATTTTGTCTTAGATTGTTAGATATTGTAACAAACCCCCTTATTTACCTCAATAAGGAGAGGTGGTGACTATGAAGAGTTGATTCTTAATGCACAGTCATGAGAATGAGATCTTAAGGCTTCACTATTTTTATACTTTTATCTAGTGTCTGATCTCTTCAGTTCTTTTTGTAGTACTTGGGGATATTAATTTGAACAATCTTGATATTCTAAGACCTTTAAATGACTATAGAGCCTCATCCACTCAAGTTTAGAAATTGCATCGACAAACCACCATATCCTTATCTTGAAAATCATATCTTAAATGGTGGTACTGGATGTAGTTAGATGGGTTTCCTACCAGGCTACACTTGTCTTAACGCCTTGTGAAAGGATTTTCACGAAGGTGCTAGATTTTTAAAAGACAACTTGCAACAACCAAACCCTTAATTTATTCAATCATTAATTTACTCTTCATTCAATAGTTTATTCTTGCATGTAGCACCTTTACAAGTGCAATCACATTTCTTTATAAAGATCTTTCTCAAGTGCAATCAATTCACTATATCATACTTAATTTCTAAATTGTATATGTAGTGCATTTTACATGGTAGACAAGTCAGAATATAGGAAAAATAAAGAGGAGATATACGAAAGGATATCTTCCACAGAGTGGAAATAACATTGGATTCCATTGTGGACCCATTGAACACCACATTCAAAGTTTTCCAAAACAAACATATAAGTGACTTTCCATTTGTTGTTTCCCATTTTTATGCATGCTTCAGAACCATTACAACTAACATCACACCCATTTAGTAACTCTAGTTTGTTTTATTATCCTAATTCTGTCCATTTTCTAGGGGAAAAGGCTTTTAGTTTACAGGGGATGTAGGATCCCAATAAAAGAAAGAAAATGTTTAATAAACCCTGTTTCCTATTCTATAACATCGATTGTATCTACAATTTAAAATAAGTTTCTTTTGGGTAAACCTTTGGAAACAAATGCACAAATTTATATCTCAATATTCTTTAACATTCCAACTCTATTGTTTCAATTTTAGAACTTCCTATGGGTAATTGCATTTAGACCACTCAACACTTCAGCAAGAACTACAATAAAATGATGCTTTAAAGTCATTTGTTCAATCTTATGTGTCCTCTAGATTGTGGGAATAGTTTCAAATTTATTACATCAGAGACAATTAAATTATTGCAGGAATCAAAAGGTTGAAGCACAATATTGCCATGATTATCAAGGTTAAAATAATGGAACCTACATAATGGAAAACATTCCATCATGCATTATGATAATTATATTCTCTTGTGTTAATATCAGTAGGTACGAAACTGTATGTATCAATCCATATATCACATATATGTGGTGTAACATACCTTCGACACCATATTAGAAACCATATACTACTGGTAGATACCTCCTAGACACAGTATTAAAATCCACATATGGTGTTTCTTCACTAAATTTAACTTGAAAGAAGTTTAGATGTAGTAGTTGTCACATGCATTCATTTATAATTATCTCATAACAAATTTAACATGGGCATTTCTACCCATGCATACATCACATCACAGAGGAAGAATCAATCATGATCATTCAAGATCCTACATTCGAGTTTCCCTCCTTTGAGGATTTACCACCGACATTAATGGAGATAATCATCAATACACTGTAACTAGATTTGCCATATAACATGTTCATAGTCTTATTGTCATAGTCGAAAGTACCACTGAATTATATCTTATGCAATACGAATAAATAAGTAAAATAAGCCTCAATAGAAGCAATTCATCTGATGGTGCATAATGCATAGAGTAGATAACCTGAACCACAGGATCTACAGTTTCAAACCTTAAACCAAAATCATTCATCATACATAGTTGTCTCTTGAAGCATACTTATTCAAACATCCTATAAGAAAAGATAACACATGAAACTCCATCATCTCATAAGCTTAATATTTGACAATAGGAAATGTAAGGAGTCAACATACAAAGCATCCCATGCCATTAAATCAAACTAGAGTAGAAGGGATAACATCACTTGGAAAACGGAGCACCACCACCCAACCTAGAACTGACTCTTTTAGTTCACCCTGAGCCAAGAGTTCTTACCAGGGATCAGCTGCCTCCTGTTGATCTCTACCCTCTTTCATGATATGATTTCCATTAGTGACGTTTCTCTTTTATGGATCTCTTTTTATCCATTTTCCTAGGATTTTCCCAGAAAAGCTTACCTTTCTCTCCCGCGAGGATTTTCCTCATAAAATATTTCTTTTCTCTCCTGCAAAGTTTTTATGTTTTTCTTAATGTATATTTATCTCCAATCCATCCATTTTATGTAGAATTGAATCTAGAAGCTTTATCATGAAAGAATTATCCCTTCCCATTCACCAATGGGATTTGGAAAGAATCTCATCTCTTGGTGTCTCACTTTTCCAAGTGATTAATTATTTTATTTATTTCATAAAGTATTTATTTTTCTTGTTACACATCAAACCTAGCTTTTCTTAGCTTAGGTTAGTAAAGTTTTACATACAAGGGAGGGGTGTTACATACTCCCCCCTTAAATTTACACTGTCCTCGGTGTATTACTACATCTTACAATATTATTTCCTTGTTCATAGGTAGTTGTTTTTGAGTTCATAGGCTCCCCTGGCCTTGCCATCTAATGCAAATCTTCTGATATATATTGGTGACAAGGAGCACCTCTCCTTCCATTTCTACCTATAGCATTATTTTCAGTCAATTTTGTGAGATATTTGAGATGCTAAAAACTTAGCTATGTTTACCACAGTTAATATCATAATTTGATATACAATACTACTATTTGATTGACTTAGGCTTATATGGGCCGCCATTTATTGTATTTGAAGAATATATGTTCTTCCCCTACATTCTTACAAGCCTTTGTGTTCTTGTTGAACACTTGCTTCCTGCAGTTTCCCTGCATACAAAAAGTCAACTAGCACATTTTCCAAATCAATATGTACAAAATATCATATTAGGCTAGCTCACACATAACCATCCAAATCATCTGTACCGAAAGGATTACATGTGACCTATAATGGATCAATTATAGGTCACATGTAATCCTTAGGGGAAAGGATAAGATTACAATGATCCGTGTGTATATATAAATAAAATATACATGAAATGACAAATATATGGGATATGATGGTGCTGGATATAGTAGGAGTAGAAAGAGAACAATTCATACAAAAAAAAACTAAATGAATTAATAAACATGTTATAGACTCATTCAACTCGACTATATACCAGTTAGTGTAATTTGGATTACAATAATTAACTCTGCATAATGGGTTTATTGGAGAGAAATGATAATATTTAGTTTAGAAGGGTATGATCTAGGCTATCACTGTGTCTAGATCGATGCCATTGCCTTTTGTATAATGATCCCACTGGATCGAGCCACAAATATATAACCACATAAGATAATATATAGATACAACAATTTCCCAATATGTTTTCTACGAACTAGGATAATTAATATACACTCTAAGTACTATGTCCCTATACGTTCCTACATGGTAAATTGGGAATTTTGGTAACTGTATTTCTTGTTACTGATAACTAAATACAATCATTAACAAAATTTCAAAAATCTTGAACAATATTGCACCATTTTTTACAACATCAATGTCTCCTCTTCATTTTAGAACGTCTGTCTGCAAATCAGAAGTTATGAGAGCCACATGTTCTAAGGCACGAGTATCACAAATTGTAATCCAAACTCATCATGGTAACCTATTGTGATATCATACTCTTCAGTACAACCTCAACCAAATGATGCGGAGCTGCATCTATTAAGATCTGTCTTCCTACCAATGATATCGTGCAATTTAGTTCTTTATTCACCCTGGGGATCACTATTGTAAGTCACATGTGAGGTGGGCACCAATGCTACGCAATTATTTTTCACCTTAAGAAAAAAAAACATGCATGAAACATCCAATCATTGCATAACAATAAACAATGAAGCCATTCTTTGCACTAAGAAGTAGTCATTCCAAGCATTTCCTTCTTTTCTCGATACCCAAGCCAGCATGTGTCTACCCAATGAAAAAGATCTAAGGTTGGAGATTTGAACAACAGTCAAACCACCAATAACTTCATTGTGCCTCTGCCATGGCCAAGGCCGAGATCAATGTGCCACGTGAGAAACTTTCGAGACCAAGTACACATGCTAACAATACGTTGTCAAAAGATCTGGATAACCATTATCCAAACTGAACAAGGATAACAATTATCCACGGATTTCTATTATGGGGGTAAACTTATTCTACAAAAATTTAGTTGTTTCCTCAAGTGAGTCTGTTCCAATGTGTAATTGGACAAGCCATCGCACTTGAACCCTCCAGATCAATAGATAAGCATTCAAAAAATAAATTTGCAGTCGACATGAAAAGGAAACCAATAGTTGACATTGTGGATGGAAAGGAAACAACATTCCTAAGTGCTTTTCTCCATCAATACCATTAGGAATGTGTTTGTTTAGCATTAAGTATACCAATAAAAAGAACCACTTCTTAAAGATGTCATCATTGAACGTGCCTTAGCAGCTCCAATGCACGACTTGTTTTGGCAATGCTCTCGAGTTGCATGACAAGCATTAATTCAATTTGAAGGCAATTGAAGAATTCATTATTATCTCTCACTTAGATCAAGAGATGGTTAGACTAGGAACGTGGGTCTGGGAAGCGTGGTTGCTCTGTCATCGCATTGGACGTTTAATCGTTCTCGTTAGATGTTGGCAACTGTGTCTATCACTACCACGATGCAACTGTATGTGATCATGCTTCCCATGCCCATAGCCACGATTTTTTTACCTTGCACGTCTATTTGACACACTTGTTTATTCTGATAAGATCCTTGTGGAATGCTCCTGACATAGATATAGTTTTACATGTGCCTTTATTCCCATATTCCCAATGGAACGTCTGGCTCTGGCAGCACAAAGGCCACTGACTGCCCTGCTTCCTCTCCGAACGTGGACTCCGAACTAGCAAGCTTGGTAGAACATTTCTAGTACGTGACTCTTCATGATGCTATTACACATGTTTACTGATTCTAATGAAAATGTTAACACCACCATTCCTTATTTCTGAGAGTACGAACTAAATATTATGATGATTTGCAAGACAAACCGCATGGCAGGAGTTGTGTGAATTTGTTTGACATGGGTTGTGATGTCCTATATGATAATCACATTTGAAGAACTCACGCCTGCTACTATCATGATCTTTGTCATAATCCTTTGGCGCAGCTTCTCGTTTGGTTACTTCTGATTTTGACTTGGGTTCACAAACCCTCGATTCCAAGTTTCGATTTATCTAGACACACTTGCCAATATAAGGTAGACACCCATGAACGGTTATGAGCCATCACCTCTATCCCTAATGGCAAACCCCTACATGCTAACATTGTTGCATTCATTTAGTTGGAACCAAGCCAATCACACTAAAAGATAAGAAAATCAGTATTGCATATTTCATTTTCGGGATCTTCGGTCTGTAAATGCTTAGTTTCATATACTTATGGGGTTGCATGGAGTTTGTTTTTTCTTCTTTTGTGTGTTGATCGCATTGGTATCTCTCTTCACACTATGCGGAAATGCAAGGAAGTTACTTGATCAACGATGTGGACTTTTTGGTCCAAATTAATAAATTTATTTACTACGCTCCAAATAAACCTTTTCGCATTTACTATGCATACACTATTACACTCCAAATAACCCTTATTCATTTACTATGCATACATTATATCTGAAGGGAAGAGGAAACATGGGCATTCGACATGATAATATTATGCATTTTGATTTGATTTCTTTGATATCCAAAGCAACCATTAATGCATTCCCTACAAACCACCACTTCATATTCCATGGTTAAATTGTCACTGACTATGCAATTTGCAAACTCTAAGGACATAATTACAAATCCTATTTTCCTTTATTTCAAGTAATCAATATGATATTTGCATGCTTGAGAGTCCTTCTCCAATTTATCTTAAGATTTAAGTTCAATCCTATATGGATTGTGGGTCATTTTTCTTATAAAATCTTTATAACCCAAACCTTTCAGTGTAACCTCTTATTTGTTTAGGACCTAATTTAAGGCCTCCATTCCTATCTTACAAAGGTGGATTGGCCCATAGGCCGCTGTATTTGAACTTACGCTCTGATACCATTTGTAACATACCTCTTTCGACACCATATTAGAAAGCATATACTACTGGCAGATACCTATTAGACACAGTATTAAAATCCACATTTTGTGTTTCTTCACTAAATCTAACTTGAAATAAGTCTAGATGTAATAGTTGTCACATGCGTTCATATATAATTATCTCATAAAAAAGTTAACGCAAGCATTTCTACATATGAATACATCACATCATAGAGGAAGAATCAATCATGATCATTCAAGATCCTGCATTCGAGTTTCCCTCCTTTGAGGATTTACCACCAATATTAATGGAGATAATGTCATCAATACACTGTAAATAGCTTTTCCATATAACATGTTCATAGTCCTATTGTCATAGTCGAAAGTACCATTGACATATATCTTATGCAATACAAATAAATAACTAAAACGAGCCTCAGTGGAAGCAATTCATCCTATGGTGCATAATGCATAGAGTAGAATACCTAAACCATAGGCTCTACAGTTTCAAACCTTAAAACTAAAATAATTCATCATACATAGTTGTCCCAAGCTTACTTATTCAAACATCTCATAAGAAAAGATAACACTTGCAACTCCATCATCTCATAAGATTAAGATTTGACAACAAGAAGTGTAAGGAGTCAACATACAGAGTATCCCATGCCATTGAATCAAACCAGAGTAGAAGGGAGAACATAACTTGGAAAATAGAGCACCACCACCCAAACTAGAACTGTCTTTTCCAGTTAACCCCTGAGCCAATAGTTCTTGCCATGGATCAACTGCCCCCTGTTGATCTCTACAATGGGTATTTAATACCCTCTTTCATGATATGATTTCCATTAGTGTCGTCTTGATTTTATGGATATTTTTTAATCCATTTGCCTCGAATTTTCCCAGAAAAGCTTGCCTTTTTGTCCAGCGAGGCTTTTCCTCATAAAAGATTTCCTTTCTCTCCCGCAAAGATTTTATGTTTTTCTCAATGTATATTTATCTCCAATGCATCCAACTTATCTAGAATTGAATATATAAGCTTTATCATGAAAGAATTATCCCTTCCCATTCACCAATGGGATTTGGCAAGAATCTCATCTCTTGGTGTTATAGCACCATTTACCACCCTTGGTATTTGTGATGCTTGGTTTATTGACTAGGGAAACCCCTCCTTCCAGACTTGGTCCAAATATTTTAAAAACAGTGTTTCACTCCTTATATGCTACTTTTCCCTGAGATAAAAGTGTGTACATGCGGGTTAGTCAATACCCAACCCGCGTATATGTGTTAAAACACTTTAAAAAATTAAATTTCCTTAATTGTGGGTAGAGTTCATGGGTTTTACCTGTTGATTACCTCCTAGTGCCCATGGCCCAACTGTTTCCCAGCTAAAAAACTAATTGGGAGAAGTATAAATAGACTTCTATGGGAAGGCCTTAAGGACGAGAAGAGACAGAGTTATTATACTGAGATTATCCCTGATTAAGCTTGAAGTATCCCTGTGCTTCATGCACTTCCCCAAGTTTCAGGAAACCCTTGTTTCCTTGATTGTTGATATTCTCCCTCTTGCTTGAGATATCATGGTATTGGTTATGGAAGGAAGTTGTTGAAGACTGGGATAGGACGGATCCGGAGGACGGTTCTACTTGGATTTGGAAGAAGAAGACTCAGGTGAATTCTCTCCGTGTTAGTTATAGCTTCCTACAATAAAAAGAAGTGTTGTCTTGTTTATGAGATTAATTATTGTGTTTATGCCTCATATAGTGTTGTAATTCATATATGAATGTTATTTTGATGTATAACTAATCATTTGCTTATATGATACAAAGTTAGTTTCATTAAAATGCTTTATCTATATCCTGCTATGTATGTTCGAATTTTATGATTTTCAGGTTTGAAGACTGTTATCTCAAAATCAAATCCTGATAGGCTGCTGGCCAGGTTGACTCTAAGTAACTATTTCAAACCAGTCTTTTGACTAAGGCTTAGCCTCCTTAGCCTGAGAGGGCTCTCTCAAAAGGGTTATTGATTTTGACTAATGATAAGATGGCTAACTCTTGTGGTGTAACAACATGGACAAATATAAAGGCTGGATAAACATTACATAAGTTTCCATTGGGCATATGGAGTCAATTACATTTCAGTAAACAATGATACTGCCTTTACATAGAAATCAGGGCACTTAGCATTTAGATATTCAGAACAAAACTCATATAAAACCACAGTTCATACATGCATACAGGAAATCAGAGCACAATCAGTGAATTCTGAGTGATTACACATATATGCAACTGTAAAAGACATTAAGGAAAGGACAAATCACACATTCTGAACATGGAAATCCTTCATGAATCCTGAGAAGAAAAGCAGATGATTTATATTACTGAAAATGGGTCTTTACTAAGCCAAAACAGTGCTTCTGTTATAAAATTTCCAACCCTCATTACATTGCTGTTTCAGCTATATATAGAATCCTTATTCTAACTAATTCGAGCTTCCTCCTCCAGCATGAGGGGAATTTAATAACTCGATATCTATCTCTAATGACACCTATCAGCTATTTAACTGACTATTAAATACAATAAAGTGCTGACTGGAATTTTAAAGAGTTCTACATTAACTAAGACTCTAACTCCACTTTCCATGCAATAATAGCTTCTCCTTGTTCTTTGACACCTGGTCCTCTTTCGATTTGGATAAGATGAATGTTCAATACTCCATATTGACCTTGAATGCTGAATCTTTATCTGCCCCGTAATATTAGGAGATGTCCCCTGCTTCTCGGCTTCTGTTTTCCTCAATTTGCTCAAATGCATAACAACATGTCTCTAGCCTTTAATAATTCAAGGTATGGAACGCTGTCATGTTTTTGATGTGCTGTAGGCTGTATTGATGGATAGGTGTCTCTCTTTCAAAATTCCCGCTCATAATATCAAACTGCTTGTCTGTGTTAAAATCATCACCTACAGCAGTTTCGTAGCGCGCTACGAAACTGCTGTTTTATTTGAAACAGCTTGCTTTTTGACCCGAGACCTTTATCACCCTAATCATTGATTGCCAAAAAATCCCCTTGATGTTTCATATGTGTAGCAAGGGTTTATATGTATTCAAAATAATAAGGCTAAGCAAAATTAACAAAAAGTTGGAACAAAACCTTTCCTGAAAAGAAAATTCATTTAGTGGGTAACCGGTTTAACTCTGCCTTCAGATCTCTAGCAGCTTCCTTCAGTTGGTTAATCTCCTCATCAGCTACTTCGATTTGGCTCTTCATGGCTGCCACATAATCTCCTTGAGATGTGATGGCTATTTTATTTGTGCTGCTCTTTTGCCAAGGTTGTGTCCCTTCCCCTGTTTCCTCTGTTCTGGGCAGTGCTTCCTGTGCTTGCTGGAACTTTCTTGTCATAGGTCTTCTAGGTTTAAAAATAAACTCCTGAGCTGGCTCATCAAATTTAAGCCTTTTTGAGGCCTTTGTTTTCTTAACACTTTCTTGCGGTGACTGTGTCAAATCAATTTGAACCGGTTTAGACTGCTCTAATTCAATGGCCTGTAATAAATCGTTCAAGCTTGCCTTAGACACAGGGCTTTCTTCAACAGCTATAGCTTTACCTTTTTCCTTATTTATTTGGCTTCTTGTCCTTACCCTTGAGACTGCTTCAGATTTTCTTGCTTCAGGTACAATCTTCTTACCCTTAGTCTTTTCCTTTGTTGATTGCTGAGGTTGTTCTTGAATGATTAGTGGCTTCACTGGTTTTGGTAGTTGTGGCTTGGTTT
>APFE031041416.1:0-28571 GCA_000404065.3 Pinus taeda
CAATATAAGTATCCACCTATACAACACCCCCTGCATCAACTTCAAATGATTCTATCAAACTAGTCCATTCAATGGAGGATATGTCAATGCAAGGAGAAGAAATAAAAAAATTGCGGGAGGATGTAAAGACCCTACAAGAAAAGAAAACCGTATACGAAAAATCTCTCCTAATAGAAGTGTAGAAATCCCAGAGACTTACCCAAAGAATGAAACAAATAGAGAAGGAGACTACCATGGGTAATACCCTAGCCCAGCTTAAGGAGAACATTTGGAAATATATAAATGAAGCCATGGTATAACTCTAGCCTTCCATACATATCATATTTGAGCAGAAGGAATTAATTGAGATATCCATTGAATCGATTGAACAAATCGAAGAAGTGTTAGGTGATAAACCAAGTGAAGCTACAAATTTCATTAAATTCCTTAATTCCAAAAATATACAGGAGCTAGAAGAACTAGAAATCGAGGATAGGAGTGAGACAATACTAGAGCTAAAAAAGGTGCTAATGAAGAAAAACTTAATTAGTCAGTTCAAAGAAAAAGATCAAGCTCTAGACATTGGTGTACAAAGGTTGTTTAGCAAATTGGAAGTCTGGTACAAAAAGGGACTTCCCAGCTTACTAGTGATAGATGACAAGCTTAATACATGACCTAATTATAGCCAAAAATTGATGACCATTTCCAAATACAATAATAATTTTATAGCAGCAAATTACAGCATAACAGGGAGTGCATTTCTAGAAGCACTAGCACATTATTTAGACATCCAGCATGAAATTAAGTATATCTTTGTTTCCAAGAGAACTTTTACCAAATACAATGAAATTGATGAGGTACACAGAAAACCACTTAAGATGTCAATTCCAAGTGATCAACATTGTGATAAATTGTGTGAGTTACTGCAGTAAAAAGATGATATTATTTTCAACACAGGACCAACAATGCAACATAAATTCAAGGGCTAGATATTCATCAGTTTCACAAAGCTAGGGCTGCCAATATAAGTATTTTTATGTCTCCTATATTTTGTAACTAGATAGAGTTTGTTTTAGAAGTTCACAAAATACATGCTGATCAGTTTTGATAGAATATTTTGTAAATAAACTCATAAATGCTTCTATTTTTGAAGTATTATGGGGTGTTTTTTGTACAGAATAAATCCATTGTATATTTTGCAACTCTTAGTGGAATTATTAGTAATACAGAAAGCTCCTTCATAGGATTCATGTGTCAGATAGTTGGTGAAGTCCCTCTATCATCTTGTGTGTTTGTCTTTCTTTGTTTACCATACACATTTGTTTTTTAATCTGAATTATTCAATAGAAAGTTGAAGGAAAAAAATTGTTTAGATGTACACTCTAATTATGGATATGAATAATTTCAATGTTTTCAACTGAGATTAGGTAAACTAATTCTTAATTTCTCTTTACTTAATTCAAATATTTTCTCTTCTTCTTACTCATTCCACTTAAATTAAAGGATCCAATTAGTTTGGCTACCTCACCCTGTGAAATCTATCTGCAAAATACTGAAAGTGATCCATACATTAAGGAAGAGACTCCATAGCCCAATGGTAATATATACATCAACCAACAATACAATGCAAACCACTTTACAAATCAAACCTTAAACATTTCAACTAGCCTGAGAGCTAAAAACAAACAAATCTAAATTTTATAGAGAGGTCCCTCTTTGAAGCTATCCAAGCTAGATCCTAGCTTCCAAACTGGTTTCATGGTTATCTTTGTAGTTTCTCTCACAAGCTTAGAAATCACAGACTGATAACATTCTGGCCACCATACTAGTGACATGAAGAAACTTTCATTTCATTTTTACAAGATTCATTTTCCAAGTTTAGAAAGTTTTTCAATAAAACAAATGATTCAAATTTCAGAAATATAGGTTCATGGGTTGTAAACTATGTAAATAATCGATTGGTGGGTCTAATATTTAAGATATGGCTCCAAAAAGAGTTCATGGTGGATCTCATCATAATTCAAAACCTCCCAAAATCTTAGATGATCCTAAAAAGTTGATAAGGAAAGAAAGTTTAGCTAAAAGTCAAAGTAATAGTCCCTTTCTATGGAAAATTCTCTTTGAGAAAATTTTGTCACCATATAGGATATTCAGTTTGACTTACCATTAGATTAGTCTATTCATGACTAATTTTGAAAGTTTTGTAGAGGAAATAGTTTTGCTAGGTTACAAGATCTGGTATTGGTACTTGATCAAGCTATATATCAAGCCTATATTCAACAATCTGTTGAATTGTCTTCCCTAACTATTGCATCATATTCTATTTCCTCTCAATTTATTCATCGTGTATCGATTAGTCCCACCCCTTCTATAATCTCCACTACTTCTCTAATATTATCACAGACAATGACCCAATCTATCCGAAGAAATCTTGCATCTATACCTCCCATAAGAGTATCTATTATTCAACGCCACATAGTTGCTCGTTATGATCCCTTAGGATTTCCTGGGAAATTATATCCTATGTCGTAAGATTATTAAACTAGAATTCCTTAATTTGATGCCACAAGTGCCATCACTGCATAAAAACATGTTGATAAAATGAACAATTTCTTTGATCTTTAGGAGGTGGATGAAGATGATGTAAATAAGAGACTTTTTGCCCAATGTTTGGGCGGATAGGTAAGAAAATGGTTTAAACATTTAAAAATAGCTAGTAGAGCTGATCTTGATGGCTTTCATCATATTTTCTTAGATATTTGGGGAAAAAAGAATCCTCTTCATTTTCTGAAATAATATAAAAACTTGAAAATAGTACCTAATGAGACCATGGAAGAATATTATGATAGGTTTAACAGATTTTATAATGTAATTCCACCTTCTATTAAACCTCCACCAGGCTTGGACCTTCTTCATTTACCAGAAGGATTTTATGTGGATATGGCATATCAGCTAAGAGAGACAGAACAAACTAACTTAGAGGGAATGCAAGCTAATGCCCTTAAAGTCAAGGCTAATTTATTAGCAAAAAACTAAAATAACAGAAAGAAGGGTCACTATCAAAGAGGAACCTTCCTCCTCCTCTCCAACTAGTTATAAAATAGATAATCTACATAAAACCATCGAAACGATGTTGGATAGAATAAGTATAACTAATAGGTAACCTGCTAGAGAAAACCAAACTTCTCCCCAAATAAGAAATCCTAATTTTAGGAGAAATCCACCCCAGATCAAACAAAGCGAACAAAAAGGTCCAGATCAGCAAGTTAGACCGCCATTTCAAGAAAAAAATATAGATGAGGAGGGAGAAATAGATGAAGACGTGAGTGATATTCAAATCAATTTAATCGGAGTAAATGAAACTAATTCTACATTTATTACTCAAGAGGAACAAAATATTTTCGTACTATCAAAATATGAAGTAGATCTCGAGGAATAAGAAAATTAAAATAAAGGTTCTGAAATTGAAATTAAGGAAGTACATAGGAAACATAATGTAACGAGTAGTAAAATTGTTGATAATCCTATTAAAAAGAGTTTTGATACAACCAATAAAAAGTTAGCTTATATCCCTACCAAGAAAAACCTTGACATTCTTGCTAAAAGGAATGTAGATGTTCCAACCCAGAAAAGATCTAATACTGTAGTCAAAGCAACTCAAACTGATAGTTCCTCTGCGAGCGAACAAATATATATTTCCCAAAATGATTTGGTTTAAAAACAAGATGCCCACAATTTAAACAGAACTCAAACATTATTTAGTATAGAACATGAATTATAAAAAAATAAAATATCAATTCCTCTAAGAGAACTCATGAATAAAACTTCATACAGATCACAAGTGATGAAAGACTTAAATATAAGAGAAGACGCAGATAGAGTTAATGTATATGATGATCAACCATAAATAATGTTTGGCCCTACAGTAATGAACCTACTTATTGCATTACTTTAAACATTCATGATAAAATTTTACACGATGCAATGCTTGATTCAGCGACCTCTCACAATCTCATGCTTAAGGTTATCCTGGAAAAGTAGGGACTAGATGTCACTAGATGATACAAGGATCTATATTTGTTTGATTTAAGAAAAGCAAAATGCCTTGGGCTCATTAAGGATTTATGTGTCAACTTGGTACAAATAGCAGTCGAGAGCTTGGTAATGGATATAGTTGTTGTTGACATACCTCATAAATAAAATATGTTACTATCTCACTCATGCGGAGCTAAACTCCAAGGGACCCTCCAAATGGATATGACGTATGATACCATTCTAGTGTTTTGTCAAAAAAGAAGACTATATAGGGAAAAACTTATCAAATTTATGGGTACTAGTCACGATAAAACCCACAACTATCCCTTATATTCAATCCATTGAGAACTTGATTCTTTTATTTTATATAGTGAGGGAAACATATATGAAGAAATCACTAATGTAGAAATTGATTTGTGTGAGGTTTAGGAATGAAAAACATATATGATAGAAGATGATAAACAAAATGAACATTTATGGAATTTAAGATTTGATTTGGCTATCAATAAAGAAGGATTAGGGGCAAGCGTATGGGTTTCAAATTCACAAACGCGTTACTTAGAAGGCCATTCATATAACCTAAGCTTTCAACGTACTAATAACATAGCTAAATATGAAGATTTAATTTCATCATTACAAATTTTAAATAAGCTAGCAGCCAAGATAATTTCAATTCATGGAGATTCTAAACTAATAATAAAACAAATTAAAGGGGAATACTCTGCCAAACACCCAAGGTTGAGGGCATATAGGAATGTTGTTTTGGATTTTCTTGAATCTTTCATTGAGTATAGCCTGTTTATGGTCCCTATAGGTCAAAACATCTTGGCTGATGGTCTTGCTACTTTAACTAGTACTAAATTCCATATCGTCCTAGTCAGCAACATATTGTTGAAGTAAACTATAGACCAACTATACCAGACACTACCAGATACTGGCAAGTCTTTGGAAATGATGAACATATTGACAACTTTTTATAATCAAAATATGAGTTTGAGTGTTCTAATATATATGTAGATATTGACATAGAAGGTAGCATACAGAACATTGTGACTAAGTTATCGTTGAAAGAAACGGATCAAGAAAAATAAGAATCACAAATTTTACAATTTAAAGACAATGTTTTTCCTAGAGGATTAGTCCCCTTAGAGTAATTTTTATTTATTTTGATGATTAGAAAAGAAGCCTTAAATCGAACGTACTATAGATGAAGTTGAATAATGTAACATTGAAACTGAGAAAGAACACAAGATGATTAAATTATCCAAATCCATACTCCTATAAGGAAATAAAAAGTACATCAACTTGTTCAAAGAATTCATAGATGTGTTTGAATGGAGTTATGAAGATTTTAAATCTTATGACACCAACATTATACATCATAATATTCCCTTAAAAGAAGACCACAGGCCTTTTAAATAGAAACTTAGAAGGATCAACCCAATGCTCATGTCCTTAATTGAAAAGGAGATCAAAAGAATTTATGATGTCGAGATCATAGTATCATTGATATATTCTAAGTGGGTATCAAATTTAGTTCCAACTAGTAAAAACACTGGGGAAATTGTACTTCGTATTGATTTCCAAAATCTTCATAATCCCTCCTTGATGGATAACTACCCTTTCTCTAAGATGGATCTCATTTTGTAGAAGGTGGTTGGATCTAGTAGAATTTCTATATTATATTGTTTTATGGTTACAATCAAGTCCTAGTACATCCTGAAGACCAAGAAAAGACATCATTTACTACACCTTGGGGCACTTTAATGTATGTGAAGATGATTTTTGGCATGATGAATGTTGGTGCCACTTTTCAAAGAGAAATGGACTTTACCTTTGTAGACGAAATCGCCTAATTCATAGTCATATATATTTTGATTATATCACTATTTTTTCAAAAATAGATGAAGAACACTTACTCCACTTAAGAAGGGTGTTTGCGAAAGGTAGGATATTTGGTATTTCCTTAAACCCAAAGAAAACATTGTTTGGCTTAAAAAACGAAAATTGTTAGGGCATATCGTTTCAAGAGAGGGAATTAGAATATACCCTAGAGGAATTGACGCTATTTTAAAAATAAATCCCCCTATAAATGAAAAGGAAGTCCAATCTTGCAATGGCCAAATCATTTTTTTGAGGAGATTCATTCCTAGTATAGTAGAGATTCCAAGAAATATAACAAATATGTTGAGAAGATACACTAAGGTAAAGTGGAACAGTAATGCCAAAAAACTATTTGATAAATTAAAAGAAGCCTTAAACCAAGTTCCTGTGTTGATCAACCCTAATTTCACAAAATATTTTCTGATTTTCACATTTTCTTCTGAGCATACTATTATATCAATTCTCTTACAGAAAAATAATGAAGAACATGAAAACCTATTTTTTTGTTGTAAATCGTTAAGAGATGCTACATTAAAGTACAACATCATGGAAAAGAAAGAATTTTATTTAGTAAAAGAAAGAAAATATTTTAGATTTTATATCCTTCATTCACATATAATTTCTTTTGTTCCAAATGTTGTGGCAAAAAACATACTGACCTAAAATGGTCCTAATGGCAAAAGAGGTAAATGGATTGTCATTATCTTAGAATATGACATTGAAATAAAACCTACCAATCTCATTGAAGGTCAAGGGTTAGATTAATTGATGTATAAATCTAATTTACATGCTTTGGATATAAATTTTGTAGTTATACTCAAAGAAATAGAAGAGTCGGTGAATCCACAAGTAGCAACGGATTTTTCTAGCTCTTTCTAGTATGTAGACCTTAATTTTTCTCTACACCATTTAAAAGCTGCTCCTGGTTTGACCATAACTATAGTTATATTTCTTAAAATCAAAGCCATGAAATTTTGTATTATAGATATTTGTAATGGAAATATGTTGGAGGAGTTCTACTAAATTTCTTGTTGAAATATAAAGAAAATAAAGTAATGCAGGAATTTCATGAAGGAGATTGTGCAGGACACATGTAAAAAAAACACTGCCAACAAGATCCTAAGAGTTTGTTTTTACTGGCCAACCCTATATTTTGATGTCCATAAGAAAGTGACCTCATGTCAACAATCCCAGATATTTAATGGGAAAAGGAAACTATTTCCTTTACCCTTGAAGTCCATATCAATTGAAACACCTTTTTAGCAATGGGGTCTAAATTTCATTGTATAAATTCATCCTTCCTCTTCGGCCCAACATAAATGGATTCTTACAGCCACCAATTATTTTACCAGATCGATTGAATCTATACCTACTACAAAACCCTCTAATTCAATGATCATTAAATTCTTAGAAAATAATGTTCTTTCAAGATTTCGATGTCCTTAGAAAATCATCACAGATAACACAACAAAATTTAAATCAAAGAATGGTGGAATTTTGCAACAAATATCAAATAGCTTTGGGACACTCTATGTCATATTACCCTGAGGGAAATGGATTAGCAGAGTCTTCGAAAAAAACTCTTGTTAATATTATTAAATAATTGTTGCATGATAACATGAAATCATGGTATCCTCGGATGTGGATGCATAGACAAGAGAGCAGTACGTTGGCGGCAAGGAGGGTGGGCATGTGGCTCATCAAAATCACTAGTTAGCATCACATGAGAATAGAATTAATGTTTCAGACCATCAACTTAAATGCTGCATTAACGCAACTCATTCCCTCTTGCGAGTGTGTTAGTATATCGGTAACGATGTCCTGCCTATTATTCACTCCTCCCTTGCGCTTATGCTGGTGCAGCAAGGTTGAAGATAGTCCAGGGTATTTTCTGCCTCTATATCAAGGCGTCGACACTTATAAGAGCTTTCATGCTTCAAACAATCCTTTCTACATCTTCCTCAGTCGCCCCTTCTTAGTCCCCTCCACAGCTATTTGTTCTGTTCCTCCAGCATACCTCAAAATGCCCAGGGTGCACTCAAGGATGAGTTGCAGAAGAGGCATCTCCTGAGGTTGTGTCTCCTGCAAGCCTTCCTCCACAACCTCAGACCCTTCATCTGAGGCTTCAGATTTTTGTTTTGATAGATACCCTATGACCAGAAGCGTTCGTGGCGGGGTGTTATACGGGAATAGTATCCACACGAATGCTTCTATTCCCACTAAGATGGGTGGCTATCTTAGAAACAAACAATCAAAGTCTACTATTGATTCCTTTTATTAAAATAGATAAGAGGAGAACCAAGAGGGCCAACCTGAGTCTTGCACTCGATTCCCTCTCTTTCTTGATAGAGTTTTGTTGCTCGCTGTTTGTCTGCTCAGCTTCAAAAGGACGTGTAGAATCATAGCAACATACTACTATGCAAGAAACAAGGATCTAAATTCATGAATAATGTAGGATTAGATGTGCATTAACCATATAAAATCATATATAAACAAGTACACCAGGATATGGCAGGAAACAAGAATAGCTTTATTCAGATAAAAAAAGTAGCAAGAGGATTACAACCATAAGCAACTCTGACCCAGCATCATCCTCCAGCTAAGAAGCCCTTCTTTCACCTCAAGCAAATCAAGATCACCCAACACTGTGAATGTACACCAGAATACCAACAACACTTCTCTATAAGTTACAAAATTCTAGCCTCTCCCCCCCCTATCTCTGTGATGAGAGATCCATATATAGACTTTTGCAAAGGTGTGAGTCAGCTCTGGGTTTTTTAGTTAGTGTCCTCTCTCTGATATTTCTTCGTTCCACTTGGAGATTTTATTGATATCTTACTCATCCTTAAGCGAATTTTGAGAGGCAAGTGTCATATGAGAAGTTTCTAGAAGATTCCTTGATCATCCAGTTAGCAAACTGTGTCTGCCAATTGTCTATTCTCGTCCATCGCACCCTGTAGAAGGACTTTTAAGTATGCATCGCACCTCCTGTGTGTATTAGGTGCTATGCATCGCACTCTCTACACTGGGCTTTCAGTATTGTCTAGTTGTGACCATTTATGAGCAGTTTTCAGTGGAGAACTTATGGGAGATGATGTAATCAGTTGACCTTGTTCCTTTAGGCAGTGAAGCAACACTTTTAGGGACTTAGGAGCCCTCAGTTTAGGGACATTTATGATTGGGGTCGAAGTGCCCAAAAATTTCTATAACAGTTGCCCCCTATAGCATGAGGTCGTTAATCTTTCTGATGTGGGGTGAAATGCTTTACTATGAGGATCCGAATTTTTTCTGAGCTGGGAGGTTACCTGTAATAAGATACAATACAATCCATTATTTTGACAACATTTTTTCATGATCTAGATGAGGCGGGCATTCCCATGCTCAACTTTATAAATTCATTTCCATGTACATAGGATAGGCAATCGTCTATGTGACAGACTGATGATATGGACACATCATCCTTTGATTTGGATGATCATCTGTTCACCAATGATGTACACTGGATGTTTTTATATTCCTAAATATATCGTAGCCCGAATGGATGAAACTAGATCCGGGGTCTTCAAAACTCGTTCAATCTTCACTTGGAGTACAAGTCGATCCATGTGAAAATGTTCTGGAGTCGAACATGGAAAGGCATCGCGTGATTACCAGCCAATGATGTAAGTTGTTAACAGGCGCGAGAGGAATCACCAATAATGACAATGAACCTCAAGGTAATACAATACAATTTACATGGTGTGAAAAAAGACTTGGTGTTGAACACCATGCAAAATATCTCGGTCGAAGGCCATTGATGTAAACCTATCACCGAATGTGAGAAACTTGCCATTAAGGCATGCAAGCTTCAAGGTACTGAAAGGGTTGTTCCTAGGTCAACTTCTTGGATAATGAGCTGATGTTGACAAGAAGCGACCCATCGCAGGAGGGCCTTAATGAATCCCACATCAACGACATAGAATGAAGCAAATGATTTTGGAGGTGAAAACAAACTAACGATATGGGGTTCAGGGTGGCGGTCATGAAGGAATGAAGCATGAATGTATTGCAGTGGGTGAGACTCAGGTGAATTGTCTAAATGACTTCTCTTGAACATATCAGTGACATTAACGATGGATTGGTAGCGTTAACCCTAGATATGGATGGTGTGACGGACCAATGGTGGAGGCCAGTGAACGGAACAACCCAACCCGGCATGGATGCAGAGGGAAAGTGTCATGTTCAAGAGCGACTTGCTACCAATAGAGTTTCTTCTTGTTTTCTTCCAAATTTTCCCTAGTCATTGCTAACCAATACCTCTTTATTTTTTTCAAGCTTGAGGAGGATAACATATGCTTGTTCTATAATCCGCCCTTTGGGTGAACCTGACGCTATATTTTAGCAAGCATAGCGATAGTGAAACACGTTCTCGTCCATTTGGATGAGTTTGTCGCTATTAGGTTTTAACGAGTTTAATGACAAAGATAACTCAATATCTTTCAATTTTAGAGAGTCTAAAAGAAATGGAAAGAAGAATCCAAAGATTATTTTTCATTGTATAATCCCTTAAGTCCGAAAAAGCATAAAATAATATGAAAGGGATGAATTTTGGATAGTTTTAACGAGCTGAAAAAGACAAGCGCTCGATCTTTTTGTGTAATAATCCCTCAAGTACAAAAAATTAAAATCTAGAGGAGGAATGGCACTTTCGATTCCTTTTACGAGCCAGAGAGGCCAATCACTCGGAAATCATTTCATATTTTACGAGTCAAGTGAAAAGAGCTTAAAGAAGACTCGTTTTCAAGGAACGAGTGACAGTTTCAGGTAGCAGCTAATTGTAGGTAAGATTTGGAATTTTCCAATCACGGTAGTGTCACAAGGATGGCTAACAGAATCACTCTTCGCAGATGTTCCTTAAATTGGTAAACAATCATATGGGGGTGAATGATCGGTTAAAAACAGAGTGAGGGTGATGGTGAGAACATGACCAAGGCTCAAAAGCTGGACATATGGCATTCACAATGGTTATTTACCGGTTCAGTTTTTAATGAGCTTAAATGTTGGGGTAAACAATTTCTCATGACTTATGTTTATTTCTTTTAACGAGCTTGAACTATGGGCTAAAACTACTCGTGATAAGTTTGCATGCCCCCATCATAATAACGCAAATTGAGGTGCATGCCCCCCAAGCTTCATTTCATTCAACTTGGTGGTTGGAATGAAGGTTTACCTTCAAGATCTTTGAAAGATCATAATCAAAGACTTGATTTGGAAAGGGAGACATTTCATTTTTTAATGAGGTTGACATAGTAAAAGAACTATCCTCATAATACACCATATTTACAGTATTTGAAGGATGATTAGGGTCACTAGAATAATCTTCTTGGTAATTCAGAAGATGGGAATGATGGTGGTGATCTTCCCTTGGTGCCTCTTCTATCATCATTAGCTGAATGATTCCTTCGTCTGTAGAATCTACATATGACCAAGGATCTGAAGAGGTGCCATATTCCTTAGACCTATCTATCCAAACACTCGTTGAGCATTGGTTTGCCCCCTAGGCCAAGAAAATTGATTGCTACAATATTTCTATTAGGGCGACGATCCATGCTGACAAAATGTTCAGGAGTCTTATAAATCTTATGGAAGATATCATATTGGAGGTTTCCACTGTGGCCACTTCTGCCATATTGTTTGGAGGCAGTAGGGCAAAAGTACCCATCAAGGTAGGTTCTTTTAGGAGGCCTACTCCGCCATTTTGAAGCGATTGAGAGCTTTTGTGGATCATTGGAATTATTCTCGTAATTTGTGAACTATTGGGGAGGAAGGTTTTTTGGTCGATGATTGTGATTCCTCCTTGGAAAGGAAATGCAATATTCTTGAAATAGGTCGACACAACGGAGGCCATGGCATATATCTAGGGCCTTCCCAGTAGGATGTTGTAATCAAGGTTTCTGTCAATGAGTTCAACATCAATCTCTATTGTTTTACCCCCCAGTTCGACTTGAAAGTTACTTAATATTCCATATGGGGTGTATGTACGTCCATCAAATGCTTTCAATGTCGTTGATGATCGCGACAAGGATGGAGACCCTAGAGTTTTCCAGCAACTCATCGACATGATACATGTGGATGCCCCCTCATCAATAATTATTCTATGAACAGTTTTGTTGAGGGATTTCACTTGAATGAGGAAAGCTAGTTGAGCTGATAACTGAGGGTTGTATCCTTTATGATTAAAAGATACAAGATTGGAATCCATTGCGTCAATCCCACCTATTGCTGATAATAAAGCCTACTTTTGGGAGGTGAAATTTTGTAGTGCTTCAAGAGTCGAAATTGCGGATGGCAATTGAGCTAAATCCTCCACTATATTATAGTGTTGTGCTACTTGGGCATGAGGATTAAATGTCGATTTGTGTACTACTCCCTTTGGCGGTTTTATTGTTAATTCAGGAATGATGGGTGGCACGACCTCTGTTGAAGTCATTATTGAACTACTAAGTTGATCTTTATCCTTGTTGTTCAACATCTGTGGATTCCCGTAATGTTTACTCCTTGTCGTCATTAGAGTATCATTCAGTTGCTTCGAGACTGACAACATTAGCACTTGGGACAGGGAAGCATTTTCGCTAGCAACCAAGTTCGTCCCTGGGTTTGGAAATAGATTCATCAGTACAGCTGATGTTTTTGAACTTTTGAAGAATTTTCTAAGTACTTCTTTATATGGACACTCCTTGGTCCAGTGGTCCTCATCACATATACTGCATGGATGTTTGGGTTTCGCATTCCCAGAAGGGTTCGCAGAAGATTTCCTAGGAGATGAGTCTCCCTGGTTTTCCTTCTTCCCTTGTTTTTTCTTCTTGCCTCCTGGTTGCTTGGTTTCTTTGCCTTTGTCTGTTGACACGGCATTTACTCCCGAGGCTAGAAGTTCTTCATTTGCATCTTGAATCGAAGCCGTGCAGGCCTTTTTGGATGTGGCCTTTGTGGCTTTAGTGCTTGTTGTGCCTATCACACCATCACCGGCACGAGAGTCTTTGTTTGATTTAGGAGGCGGAGGAATGGAGAATTCTGGTCTAGGAGCGTCAGGGATTTTATCGTAGAGCATGCCAGACTGAGTGTAGATCAAGTCTCGATATTGTGCATGAGTAATGACTTGCTCTTCAGTGATGACTCCCCCCTTTGCCACATCTTTTGTAATAGCGGGTAACAGTGACTTAATAAACCATTCAGCCAATAGCTGATCAGGAACATATGTTTCTACCATTCTACGATGATGCTGCCGCTCATGAATATGATCAGATATGTGAGTGGCTATTGTTTGTTTGAAATTTGTAAGCAACTCAGTTCCTATTTCGTACTTGATCGGTAATTGAAAATGAGTTAAAAAGGTTTTGGCTAGGGTATTGAAGTTATCAAATGAAGCTCTAGGCAGTTCGATATACCACTTTGATGCCAGACCAGTTAACATGCATTGAAAGAGGCAAAGCTGAATCGAATCCTCATTGAGAGTGTTTGACGAACACCATAGATGAAAGGTCATCACATGATTCGATGGGTCTTCACCCGGATTTCCATTGAATTTAGGAATATCTGATGGAAGTTTATGCGGGATCGCCGACCACCAAGGGGCGTAGGCAATTGGATCGTTCGTTAGTCAACTTAGATCTAGTAACTCTAGAGTTGCCACGAAGGGCAACTGTTGATTTATGCTTGGTTGAGCATAACCAGGATAAGACAGAATTGTTTGAGCAATCGGTCTTTGCATACCAACATAATGCATTTTATGTTGGTAACTATGGTAAGGTTGATGGGCATAACCATTATGATATGGTTGATACCACTGCCCGTTACTCAGAAAGACTTGTTGCTCATATCCTTGGTAACCTTGTTGGAATTGTAGTTATTGGTAATGCACCAGCCATGGTTGTGAAGCCATGGACTGTTGTCGAGCACTGACTATTTGAACAAGATGGGGGTTAGGGTTCCCCATTTGAACCTGTGCCATTCCACTAGTGGGTGATTGTGGTTGTGTTAGAGGTACAATAAATTGTTGTATTGCAACCTGCAAAACTTGAGGTTGGCATACAATTGGTGATGCTTGTAATTGCGATATAGCCACAATAGCCGAGGTAGTGGGAATGTTTGTCATAGGTGAACTTTGTTCTATTTAGTATATAACTCTTGGTTGTTCAGATAGGACTGGTACCCAACTCCTAGTTGTGATTCCAGCATAACCAAAATTTTGTTGTGAACTCACGCATGGTTGTCCTTCTAGGGAAGACAATGAAAGGGTATATTGCCCTCCATACGACGGTAATCTAGTGCTCAAAGGAATAATTTTCCTTTGGGCACCAGTTTGCCCAAATTGACCTTGTGATGGATCAATTTGTCGAGACTCAACGTAACAGATTCCAGATATAATTCCAGATGAACAAATGGGAGCAGTCCATACTGTCGAAATAGTCCCAGGATGGACCCTATCTAGCGATTTAAAACTAGTTGGGACAGATGGCACGCCAGCGAACATCGTCGGAATAGCAGAAGGGGCTTCCGCTATTGTTGTGTCAAGTGATACAGTACTTGATGTTGATGGTTTTTCAGACATATTAAGTCTATCCAAAACATTCCTCAGTGATTCTTCAGGAACTTTCGAGGGTGGGTGAATATTCTCTGATGAAGAAGGATATAGGGTGATCCCAGCTACAAGTTGCGTTGGAGTGCTAGATGGAGGATCTTCCAAAATCTCTTCTATGGCAATCAATCTAGGAGGAAGATGTAGACCATCAGGTCCGTAAAATATTTCTGGTGCCGAAGAAGATGTAAGTTCTGCAGCAGCAGACAGTTGGGGAGTAACACCTTCCGAATCAGCTGTAGATGGAACCAGTTTAGGAATAGAAGTGTTGACCCTCACACTAGGATCAGTTGTAATGTCCTGTTGTTGTTGTAGAATTTCTTCTGTAGAGGCAGGGATTCCAGAAATGTTCACAGTAACCGAAGTCTCTGAGGATGTTGGAGTGCTTGCTCCAACCAACCTAGGGGACTATGATCTGGTTAAACAATTTCGCTTCGTCCCGAATGGCTTCGCTTCCAGAGTCAATGACGGTTGACTCATAAGTCTCCATGAATGACAAGGTTTTGATTGACTTTCTTCCACGATTGCGGATTACTTGATCAACTCAAAATAAAAGGGAAAAATATCTTTCGAATTAAATGAATTTTAGATGCTTTGACACAACTTGTTTTTTCAATTTTAAAGAGTCGAGAAAAAACAAAAGATGACTCTAGCCGCCTTCAATTTTTAAAGAGCTTGAAGTGACAAGCACTCAAAGGACCTTTTCCTTTGAGTCTGAAAAGGAGCAAAATGGACTTCTCTGGAGATCTAGGTAGAGAGGATTACCAAACAAATCATAAAACTACAAAATACTTTTTACGGTATGACAGTTAATCTTCCCTAATGCTATGTTCAATGCATCACGATCGATAGGGTGGCAGACACGACTTCCTAAGGATAAAGGATGCAGCCTATAGTAGTCTCCCAATATATACGCGACAATACGTGGGAGCAAAAGTCCGTACTAGTATCTGCCGTCTCAGAGTGGAGGAATCACCCAACCAGCACTGACAGTAATAGTTACCAGACTTTACGATGCCAGAATACGTCTCTAGCCTAGACCTCTAGATGTTGTGTTAAGTTCCAAAGCATTGTTAGATTCATTGAGATTTATTTTAAGTTGATCTTGCTTAGTAGTTTTCCTTTCAGGTTCACCACGTGATGTATGTATAATTCCTAAATGTAGTCTAAGATGATAAATAGACGTTTATCTTCCTTCAGCAATGAAAATCCTAGCTATTAAGGGGAAGAAAGTCAAGCATCTTTTCTTCACAGAGCACAGAGAACATGCTAATATGCACAGTCCTAAATCAAGCCAAGAATTCAAGATGCAAATGCACATGCATGTATTGGTTTTCAGTTCCCTTCATGTGTAAATGACACTAAGAAAACTATGTGCAAAACTGAATTACTTTTAAAGAAGCTGTACTCAACAAAATTCTTTTTCAAAATGAAGTGAAACCAAGAGAGACACTTTGTGATTTTGAAATGGAAATTGCTTTTCAACACTTTAAAGCTAGTAATTCAAATCCTATGCAATAATAATCATATAATCAACTATCTAAAACAATGGGATTGTTTTCTAAAACTAAAAATGACAGCTACGACACTTCCAGATCTAGAGACGACAGTTCGACTATGTTATCTTTTGCAAAAGAGAACTAAAACGACGCACAATACATTAAAAACATTTATAGTTCTTTGCACTAAGTAGGCGGAATAATGCAAGAGAAGGGGGTATTCACAGAATCAAACTGATTACGGACAACAAAAAGCTCTTGAATAAGACTGAAAACAATGAGAAAAAATCGCAGACGGAGGGCAAATTCAATCCTCCCTGACCATCGCACCTATTACATAGTGAACTCAGTATGCAGCGCAGTTACTCGATTCGGGAAGTGCGATACATACAGGCTTCCTTGAAGGCAGGGTGCGATGGTTATAGTGCGAGACTTTGAATGGGACTTTACTCACAGTTTGCAGTTTAGTTCAGGTGTTTAAGCTGAATAACTACAGATCAATGTATGTAAAAACATAGGGGTGATTTAAGAGGTTACTAAAGCCACTACTCAGGGCAATTAGATTGCTTGCAGATCTATTGTTCAATTTATAAATAAAAACCCGGAGATTGACTGAAGCAGCATTGATCTACTTTGCATTTTTATGACAAATGCAGTTCGAAGGCTAGTTGGCTTGACTTTAGGCTCCATCTCTATGTTTATAAAAGAAACAAGGATAGATAGGCTAACAAGTAATCTAGTTGCTCCCCAGTGGAGTCACCATTTTGTTATACGGGAATAGTGTCCACACGGATGCTGCTATTCCCACTAACATGGGTGGCTATCTTAGAAACAAACAATCGAAGTCTACCATTGATTCCTTTTATGAAAATAGATGAGAGGAGAACCAAGAGGGCCAACCGGAGTCTTGCGCACGATTCCCTCTCTTTCTTGATAGAGTTTTGCTGCTCGCTCTTTGTCTTCTTAGCATCAAAAGGACCTGTAGAATCACAACAACATACTACTATGCAAGAAACAAGGATCTAAATTCATGAATAATGCAAGATCAGATGTGCATTAACCATATACAGTCATATATAAACAGGTACACCAGGATATGGAAGGAAACAATAATAGCTTTATTCAGATAAAAAAAGTAGCAAGAGGATTACAACCATAAGCAGCTCTAAACCAGCATCATCCTCCAGCTAGGAAGCCCTTCTTTCACCACAAGCAAAGCAAAATCACCCAACACTATGAATGTACACCAAAATACCAACAAGACTTCTCTATAAGTTACAAAATTCCAGCCTCTTCCCCCCCTATCTCTGTGATGAGGGATCCATATATAGATTTTTGCAAAGGTGTGAGTCAACTCTGGGTTTTTTTATAAGTGTCCTCTCTCTGATAGTTCTTAGTTCCACTTGGAGATTTTATTGATCTCTTACTCATCCTTGAGCGCATTCTGAGAGGCAAGTGTCATATGAGAAGTTTCTAGATATTCCTTGATCATCCACTTAGAAAACTGTCTCCACCACTTGTCTATTCTCGTCCATCGCACCCTGTAGAACGACTTTTCAGTATGCATCACACCTCCTGTGTGTATTAGGTGCTATGCATCGCACTCTCTGCACTGGGATTTTAGTATGGTCCAGTTTTGACCATTTATGAGCAATTTTCACTGAAGAACATCTGGGAGATTGTTGGCTAGTTGAATTGTTTATTCATTAAACAATCAAGTACCACATTAATTGTCAACCTGGGAAAGTCTTTTTATTCCAAAGGCTACCGCGTACTGTATGTACCTTAATTCTAAAAGCATTAAGAGCTATAAGTCTTACGCTAAGTTATCACAGTGCTGATAAAATAAAAATAATTAATTAAGATTACAAATCTGGAAAGCAAAGAGATGTATGCTCTGTTGGCAGAGGATCAGGAACCTATCCTCCAGGTGAGGACGTTCAGAACCTGCCCCTGGAATCAGATTGCTAATGCACATTGCACTCAGATTCACCGGTGAAATACACTTGCATAACTTCAAACAATTAATAAAACTGAGTGCTAGCAAAATAGAATTACAAGAGGTAATGCTACAAAATCCAAACAGAGTATCTGTAGAAAGAAACTATCACACACTTACACACTTGACAACAAAGTAAATGGGTGAATCTTGTGAGGAAGGTGGGCCCAGTCCCTCTCAAAAGATTCCCCAGAACACGGAGAATAACTTAAATGCTCAGAACGTCCGTTTATTCATCTGCGAAAAGATTCGAATACAATAAAGTTCAGACTTGCTGATGTTTCTCAAAATTTCACTTACAGACCATCCTCCCTTGACTAATGTAGATGTCTCCTCTTTATAGAGGAGACATCTATTACAATAGATTTTTACAGTTCATTCGGTTAACCCGTTCAATCAAAAATAAGAATTACAGAAATGCTGTTGCAACAGTATAATAATATATTCTTTCTTATGTTCTGGATGTTACACAGCTGGTAACCAACTTCGACCGTCTTCATGGGATTCTCACATTCCTTCGCTATTTCCCCATACTATTCCAGTTTTAAGTCCTGGTAACTGTGTTCTACCCTCTTTAGACAGCTGCTTGATCAGCCACGTCAGCATTCCTCAGATAGTTGTCGTTGTTGTTCCCATTTGTTGCAAAATAACCCGCTTTAGATGGTTGATGTTGCTCACTGTAGCAACTGCGTAGTTGCTGCTTCTGGTGTTGCAACAACTGCGTAGTTGTTGTTTCTGGTGTTGCAGGAACTACGTAGTTGCTGTTTCTAGTGTTACAACAACTATAGGTTATAATTCCTGCGGGCTTAAGACAATTACTTGGCAACTTAGTCAGCTTTTCCAAAGATAAATATAAAGATACTCACGAATATGCAATGAACAATTAAACATATAGATATGCGGGAAGTTACTTCATACCTTGGGGTGATTTAAGTCATTGTGTAATCAAAGCTTATAACTTGTGACAGAAAAGGATAATATTATGGTAAAAATATAAGGTCAAAATTGGTCAATTTTGGGTCCTAACATCCCCCCCAACTGAAGATATTGCATGTCCTCATGCAATTTTTTACTCTGAATCCGAGTCGGAGTACTGGGATGAGCAATGTAAATTACTGAGACAATAACTATAGGAGTTGACGTCGAACTTCTTTCTGAACCCACAGACAGTCTGTATGTGTTTCCATGCTGTTGCTTCCTCCTTATTGGATAATCCAAACAGACCCTTATATTGGTCACCGGATAACCATAGAAGTGGAAATTTAAATTTGTAGCCCATCCAGCTTTCAGCACATTGTTTCATGCATCTAATATAGAAAGGTACCCTTGTGAGTGCTACCTACAAATTTGATGGATTATAAGGGTGATATTCTTTCCTTTCTTTGGGGCAGTTTTCCCAAAACAAATTGTTTGCCTTAACAACCAAGGTGCCTTGGTTTTCAAATAGTGCTGACAGTCTGTTAGGACTACTGCTTGCAATTGTCTGAGGTGATCTTTCATATCATAATCCTTTATCAATGTTTGGTGTTGTACAATAAAATTGGCTGCATTCTGTGGTTCAGCCCTAATCCATAGAAGGTAATTCTGTTCATTATGTTGGGCTGAGGTGAAGGCATTCTGCCATGTGAGCTGGTTGGCTAAAAAGGAAATGAAGGCTCTCAGCTGTATGTCGCCTACCACCGGTAGCATATTCCTGTTTCTTTCTTCGGACACAGCTTCATTGTGTAAATAAAGCTCACATAACAGGTTTTGATCATTTTTAGGTGCCTCTGCAAAATTTTTCATAAATTGTTCTGCTGTGACCACCTGATGAGGTCTACCTTCTCTCACAGCCTTTATCTGTAACAATGTCAGTCTCTCCCTCAAAAATGTTGCATAATTAAAAGATGGTTTCCTCGTGGCAAGTATTCTTTGAAATAATTCAAACATCTGGGACAATCTGGTTTTTAACTCTGTGATTTCTTTATATTGAGCTCTGCATTGCTCAAGTGCTTCCCAGTTCCTATATGCATGATTGAACCAGGTCCCTTTTTGCTGTTCGAATGCTTGGCCCTGTGACTGCTCATATTCTTTGCACCATTTTCCTTTCAATGCCTGAAAGCTTTATGTTTCTATGCATGCATCATTAACAGAGGGAGACTCTGTTTGTGTATAGGCATCAATAAGGATAATCTGTTCTGTTGGAGTAGACTGGGATAATCCAACATCTTTTTCTTCGTTTGCTGCTAGTGTCTCTTCCTCCTATTGTCCTGATTCATTGTGTTCTATGGTAATTTGGGTAGGCCGGGGTGGGTCTATACATTTTTCCTCATTTGCTGATTCCTATGTAAATACTTCCTCCATGACAATTTGGGTGCGCCGTGGTGAGTCTGTATTCTCCTCTTTTACTGATTCCTATGTAAAAACTTCCTCCATGACAATTTGGGTGGGCCATGGTGAGTCTGTATTCTCCTCTGCTTTACCCCCTGCTGGGGAACTTACTGGCTCTTGTGTGTCAGTAAGTTCTTTAATTTGATCTTGTTTCTTCTGCGGAGAGCCTGTTGGTTCTTGTGTAACAACAGGTTCTTCTGTCTCCACTTTCTCTTGAGAGCCTGTTGGTTCTTGTGTAACAATAGGCTCTTTCATTCCAGCAGAGGATTGTGGTATTTCTGTCTGTGCAACAGCAGGCTCTTTTGTGTCATCTGCAACAGCGACAGCTTCCTTCATTGGTTCTGCCACTACCTTATATCCTGCTTGAGTATATATTTCACCACAATTGGCGCACATATACTCATTATCTTTACTTTTCTCTACTGTAGAGGCTACTCGTGCTAAAACATCCAGGCTGAATTCATTTTGATATGCTTCTTTAATCCTTATTATTTCCTCCCGATAATCCTGAATCTGTGATTTCAGAAATTCAATTTCTTCCTGCAAAGCAGGTATGGTAGGCTGATCTTGCGGGGCAGTAGGCTCCAGTGGAGGCAAAGGTTGTGCTTCATCATCTTGGTCAGTATTCCCCGTAGGTGGTTCTTGTGTGTCACGTGGGGAAGCGACTGTTTCTTGTGTTGCAGCCATATGGTCCCTATTACCTTGGGTGTCGACAGCTGGTTGTTGTGTGTTAGCTATCTTAACATATGATGTCACGAAGCTATGAATGCTCTGCATCTCAACTTCCGAGGGTGAGGGAGAGGAGCTTTGAGGACGGGTGGGGGTACGGATTCTTAAAGTAATGGGTGGTGAACTAGGGCGGTTAGGAATTTTAGCTACTACCGATGACCGAGTTCCTCGTTTTGGTAGGAAAGCTGTGAATTCAGGCATTTTTCTCTTCAGGCCAGCTTCAGGGGTAGTAGCCGGAGCAGCAGGTGTCTTAGCTAAAACCATAGTTTTTCTTCTTTTTGGTGGGGTTTCCTTTCTCTGTTGCTTTTTTCTTTTAAGCAGGATAATGGGGATATTGTCGTCGGAATCATCAGTAGAAATGTCAAGTATCGGAATGGAAGAACTGGTCTTTTGGGGAGATGGGGTTGTCCCTGCGGTCATTTCTACTACTTCTTGTTCATTCTCAGCAACTTGCGGGGATGTTTGGTGGGATTGTTCAGGGATGTGCTCTGCCTGCTAAGGATTTTGCAGAGGGATTTGCTCAGGCATGTCCTCTGTTTGCTGAGAAAGTTCATGTTTTGGTTGTGGAATTTCTGCTTCCTGCTGGGGATGAATGGGGGGTGGAGGATTATTTAAAGCAAGGCCTCTATTAATGAGTAATTGGGCTAAACGGTGATGTTTCAGGGAAAGAAGTGGATGCTTCGCGTTAACAGAATAACGTGACATGTTCTTGAGACAACCCAATAGATAATATGGCATGTTTATTAACTGACCATTTCTCAAATGATTTAACAGCATGAAAGCGTGCTGGTAAATTACCTGATAGCGGCCTTCGCACGTCAAGTATTGCTTGACAAATTTAGCAACTCTCAGCCATGGTTGAGGTAACGACCGAAGTGCTATGCCTCTGCCCTTAGGTTCGACCTGCTCGCCTGGTCGAAGAAAATCCTGCTGCGCATTAAGGATTAGGTGCTTCCTGCTGAACCATCGTATGCCATTAGCTGGTAGCCTGGTAGCTTGGGCTATCACTTCCTATGTGACTGGGATTTGAACTCCTTGAATGACAGAGAATCCTTCTGTTAGATTGCATGCAAATTCAAGGACTTGCTGCTCATTAAAGTCTGGAAGTCTCCATAAATACTCTATCCAGCCTGCTTGCAAGAAAATCTGATAAATGTCCAGATAGAGTTCAAGGACTGCTGTCGACCCAGGTTCATGTGTGATGAGAGTTCCTCTCATGGCTGTTGTTTCAGTGAATTTCCGAGTTTAGAGGCGAGCTTCCAATTTCAGTTCAGAGTAAAACGTCGCAAATGGTAACATGCAGTGATAGGGCGACTTTTACATATTACCGGGAGAATTAAGGGTGGCGGAAGTTGGCATGGTGTATCATTATAGGAGTTGCTTTGGTACTCCACACCCCCTTCTACGTGTGAGCGATATGATTGGAAGTGTAATTAATTGATAGTCCTATCAACTTCATCGCATTATCTATTATTTAATGCCCATTGATAAACATGCGTACCTTCGTATTTTACCTTTTTGATTGTTGCGTCAAAAAGTCTTATCTCGTCCTCTGCTAAGTCATAATGATTACCGCGGATCTGAAAGTGTGGGAATACTGGCGATTTGTAATGATAATGATGGAAAGTGATAGTAGGGTGCTATAGTCATCACAAGGAGTCGTATATTTAATCAAAATTTGTTCCTTGGGGCTGCAGTGGTAAAACTGGTGTGCGTGAGGGAATTAGCTGGGAAGGGTATTTCGTGACCAGGAAGCGAAGCGATATTGTAGCACCAGGATTGGTGTTGCAGCAACAGGGAATTATCGGGAAGAAGACATTTGTAAAGACGGAAAATGTACTAGAGTGATGGAAATTGGGAAATAATGTTGCAACCACGGGAAATGGTGTTTGGGACAACAGGGAATGGTGTTGCAGCAACGGGAATGGTGTTGCAACAACGGGGAATGGTGTTGCAGCAACGGGAATGGTGTTGCAACAACGAGAATGGTGTTGCAGCAACGGGAAGTGGTGTTGCAGCAACAGAATTTCCGCGTTCGCAAAATAATCCCTTTGAAACTTTTGTTTTCAGCTACTTCCCAAGCTAAAATATGCAAATACTGAAATGTAATATCACAATCCTTGATAGGATTTATTAATTTCTTAAAAAAAAAAAAACATAATTTCTAACCTAACAATTGCATAAATAATAGAAATTCAAGTGCTTTGAGGGGTAGCAAGTTCCCCTGGAAAGGAATACTGTTTTATTGCCATGCAAGTAGCTTTAAAATCTTCCTTGGAAACCGGCCGCTGGTATAACCGAAGTCGGTAGCCATTTACTAATAGTGGTGTTCTGCTCCCATCAATTGTTAAAAGTCTAACTGTTCCATTTGGAAAAACAGCATCCACTTCATACGGTCCTAACCACCTTGTTCTTAACTTGCCCTGAAAATTCTCGAAACAGGAATCATAAAGTAGAGCCCAGTTACCTTTCTGGAACTGCTTCTGCTTGATGGTTCTGTCATGCCATCTGCTTCTTTGTTGCTGTATCATCATTGTTTGATGGACGGCCTCCAGTCATTTCTCATCTAATTCCTGAAGCTGTTGCAACTTGGCTGTCTGTGCATCATTTAAATCAAGGTTAACAGCTAAAGCAGTTCTTAAGGTTTTGATTTCAAATTATACAGGGAAAATAACATTCTTTCCAAAAACTAACTCATAGGGTGAAAAGCCTGTTGTATTTCTCCAAGTGGTTCTATAGGCCCATAAGGCTTCAGGCAATCTCTGAAACCAGTTCCCTTCTGTTTCCTTTATAGTTTTTGTCAAGTGGCTCAATGACTTGTTGGTACTGTTCCACTTGCCCATTTGGGGTGGTAATTGGTTGTAATCATTTTGTCGCTGTATGATATTTTTGGAGCAGTGTCTTTTGAAGCCATGAGAATTTAAAAGGAGGTCCTCCATCAGTGACATATATTCCCTGGGGTAGTAACCAAATCTAACAAAGATTTCTTCAAATAAGATATGTTAGTTTACTTGCTTCTTCATTACTTTAACTGAGTGCTTTGGCCACTACCCATTTAGTAAATAAATCCAGTGCATACTAAATAATGTACTACTCTTTGATTAGATGAGGAGATTAATGGGACCTACAAAATCTAATGCCCATTTCTCAAAAGGTTCAAGAGTTACCTGGGGATTGAGTGGCATTTCATCCCTATGGTTAGGCTGGCCCATTCTTTGAGAGCTGTCGCATGCCTTCACATATTTTTTGGCATCTTTAAAAAGTGATGGCCAATAATACCCCATTCTAAGTACCTTGTGAGTTGTTCTTTTGTCTGCAAAGTGTCCTCCACAAGGGTCATCGTGACAAGCTTTTAGTATGTCATAGATCTCGTCTTCCCCAACACATCTCCAGATTTCCTGATCTATCCCTGTATGGAACAGACATCTGCTTATCCAGTTGTACCTAGCGATCTGCTGAATGATTTTCCTTTTTTCTCTATGCGATAGGTGTGATGGTAATTTTCCTACAACTAAGTAGTTAGCAATATCTGCATACCAAGGTGAGTGGGCAGAGACTGCAAATAAATACTCATCAGGAAAAGAATCATCTACTGGAATATTTTCATTAGTTTTTAATCGAGAAAGAAAGTCAGCAACTACATTTTCTTTTCCCAGTCTATCTACAATTGTGATATCAAATTCCTGCAATAACAGTAACCATCTAGTGACTCGGGCATTTGTAACTGATTTATTCATTAAGTATTTAATGGTCGAGTGGTCGGTATGCACAAAAGTAGTATAACCAGTGATATAATGCCTAAATTTGTTGATAGCATAAATAACTGCTAGAAATTATTTCTCAGTGAACGTATAATTAAGTTCTGCAGGAGTCATGTTTTTACTAATGAAGTAAATGGCATAGGGAAGACTATTTTCTTCCTGTCCCAGGACAGCTCCTATGGCAGTGTTTGAGGCATCAGAGGATATGTGAAAGGGAAGTGCCCAATCTGGTCCTCTTAAAATGGGAGCTATGGACAACTGATGTTTAACCTGATCAAATGCTTTTTCACAGTCATCAGTCCACTTAAATTCAGCGTTTTTCGTTAATAACACAAACAGAGGGGAAGCTATCTTAGAAAAATCTTTGATAAATCTTCTGTAGTACCCTGCATGTCCTAAGAAGCTTCTTACTTCTGTCTAGGTTTTGGGAATAGGGAGGGTCAAAATTACCTGTATTTTTGTAGGATTGACTTGAATTCCTAATAATGAAACATAATGGCCCAATAAAATGCCTTCATTCATCATCATATGGCATTCCTCAGTACTTAAGGCAAGATGTGCTTCAATACACCGCTTAAGTACTTTTTCAAGATTCTGCAAAGCATCTTCAAAGGCAGTTCCATAAGGAGTAAAGTCGCCCATAAAAATCTCTAGAGAATCATTTACCATATCAAAAAAGATACCTATGACCGCTCTCTAAAATGTCACTGGTGCATTACACAGACCAAATGGGAGAACCCTATAAGCAAAGGTCCCCCAAGGGCTAGTAAAAGTGGCTTTATCCTGGTCCTGGGGTGCAATCCTTATCTGATTATAACCGCTAAATCCATCCAAAAAGGAAAAGAAATTCTTACCAACTAAGTTATCTAATACCTGATCAATGAATGGTAACGGGAAATGGTATTTTTGGGTGGCCTTATTTAGGACTCTATAGTCTACGCATACTCGCCATTTCCCATTTTTCTTGGGTACTATTACTAGCGGAGAAACCCATTCACTATCGGATATGGGGTATATAAATCCTGCATTTAGAAATTTTTGAAGCTCTTCTTTTACTATTTCCCTTAGATTGGGATTCATTCTTCTTTGGGGTTGACAAACTGGATGGGATCCTTCTTTAATATAAATACGGTGAGTGCACAGTTCAGGGGAAATCCCTTTCATGACTGTGTAATCCCAAGCGAATGCCTCCTTATTTTCTTTAAGTAGCTTCATTAACTGTTGTTTTTTATCGTCTCTTAGGTTAGGATTTATATTTAATGTTTTTTCTGGTTCGATTTCTATTGTCACACTTTTGGAGGGACTGCCAGCTAATATATGAGATGAATTTTCAGTTTCAAGGTTGTTCTGGGATTCTGATTCTAGGATTGTAGTGAGGTGATTATGTATCTCTGAGCTAACCGAAGAAGGTTCAGAAATAAAGTTGCTAATTAATTCGTCTTCGGTTGAGTTTTTGAGAGTTAAAGCTTTTCCGATTGTTAAAATAGGTTGGGTTTCCTCATCCTCATAGTCTACCCATATTGAATTATCGTTATTAATCATGGGTGTGGCATGAGGGTAAAGAGTCAACTGTTTAGTTTCCTGCCCATTGGATATTGTCATTGATCCAGATCTACAGCTGATGAAAGCATCTGCTGTAACTAACCATGGTCTTCCCAGAATTAGTGGATGACCCCCCAACTTTGTTTTAGTTTGTAACACCACAAAGTCGGCTGGGTAATTCCAAGATTCTACAGAAATTACCAGGTCTTCGATCACGCCTTTCGGTTTAATCGTAGAGCGATCATCCAGTTCTAAAATGGTTGGGGTTTCCCCGATTAAATGTTTCAAATGCAGTAATTGTGTTGTTTCAAGTGTCATAATATTTATTGCAGCACCTAGATCCACTAGAACTTTAGAGACAAAGGTCTTGCCGACTACAACTGTTACTGCAGGGTGACTAGGGTCACCATATTTCACAGGGGGGTCTTTTTCTGTCATGAGAGCGGTCAGTTCTCCCATCACATGAACTGTGAGGGTTTCCTTGACTTTTCTTCCAGGTTTCCTGACACAAATATCCCTAACAGTTCTGGCGTAGATAGGGACATCTCTTAGTGCTTGTAATAATGGGATTTTAACATATAAATTCTGCAGTTCTGCTAAAAGATTAAAAGCTGGTGGCTCAAATGTTTTACTCAGAGTCAATCTTTCAGGGAAGGGTGGTTCAGCTATTTGGACAGTCTTGTTAGTGGGTGATTCAAGAATTTCAGTATTTTTATAGGATGACTTTCCCTTCCTAGTTTCTTCTTTTCCAGAGTCAGTAATGTCATCTATGATGGGTTCAACTATTCTTCCAGAGCATAAATGGATATCATTACATTACATGGGGAGGGCAGGTTGACTTTGAATGTCGATTACCTGCAAGGCTTTATTATTGTTTGGATTGGGGTTAGGTTGCACAGGCAGTTGGGGTCTCATTGCTTGGTTATTCTGGGAAGTATTGGATGGTAGGGAAAGAGACTGTTGTTGTTGAGGAAGTGGTATCTGTTGGGCTGCCCAATTTGGGTTCCATTGATTAAAATATGGTTGCTGTGGGGCCCAAGGATTACATATAGTAGGATCAGGAAAAGGGATATTAGGTTGCTACATAAGTGGAAAATTCATTGCATTAAAGGGTGGGTACTGCATTTGGTTCATGGGTGGGTAGTTTATTTGAAAAGGAGAATTATTATTCCAACGACTGAATGCTGTGTTAGAGCTCATACCTTGTCTTTGTGGCCATTGCCTCCTCTGTGTCATCGGGTACACTGCTTCAGCCTCTTCTTCGGTTGTCTGCAATGCTGTTTTGATTCCAGGCAGAGGGGCATTGCTGGGATTCATGATCCTTTTCACAGATTGTGCAGATAGGTGTCTTATCCAGCGGGCATTCCTTGAGTGGGTGTTTTCCTCTGCATTTAGAACAGAAAATAGCTAAAGCAGCTTCTGCTTCCACCTGTTTCTTCTTAACCTACAGAGCATCGATTTGTGAAGCAAAAGAACCTAGCATTTCAGTTTTAAATTCTTCCAATAAGTTACCTATTTCAGCTCTTGTTGCTCCTCCACTGGCTGACTTCTGAACTCTTGAATACACATTATCTCTACTCTTTGATCTGTTCCCCGCTCCTCTCGAGCACCTCATGCAGAGATTGATGATTTGATCAAATGGTTCTTTGGAGATGTCCCCTTTTCCCATCATGTTCAACATGTCCAAGCAGTCGTCTCTTACCCCTTTCAGCAATATGGTTTTCAGAATATCTTTACTCATATTAGGGTGGTCAGACCTCTACAGGTTATACTGCAGCCTTTCCACAAAATCTTCTAAGCTCTCGTCCTCCTTTTGAACCATCTTGAATAGTTCTTCCTTCCTTTCTCTTGTTCGGTAGTAATCTTGATATTTAGCCAAGAATCCTTCTTTCATGTGGTCCCAGGTGGTGATTGCCTGAGCTCCCAAGCTCATGAACCACCTCAACACGTTCCATTTTAGTGTTGCTGGAAACAGTTTTAATTTCTGATTAGGACTCATATAATCATAACTTTTGCATAATATATCGAATTCAAAGAGGAATTCATCTGGGTCTTCAGAGGATAACCCATGGAAATTGGGTAACGCTGAGAGGGGAATGTTCTTCATAGGGTTCATTCCTCTCAGGAGGTCCCCAATGGGGAATTCCAGGGTGGAGAGT
>APFE031041418.1:1255-12910 GCA_000404065.3 Pinus taeda
TAACTACTGCTCTGATACAGGAATGATTCCGTAGTACATCATAATCATAGACTCATGTAGACACAGTATGGATGCAACCATCTGTTTATAATTGGTCTACTATATAATGAATACAAAACTCCTCGCAGCCCGGATGGTGGAAACTAGATCCAGGGTCTTCATTGAATTGGTACGATTCTAGCCATGCGAATAAATGAGTCGATGTCGAACATGGTAGAAACCACTTGATTACCAGTCGATGATGTAAACTGTTAACAAGCGTGAGAGAGACCACCATTGATGTCAATGGTTCTCAAAGTACCCATTACAATCCATGAGATGTGAATGAATGAGTCGATGTCGAACATTTCACGGAGTCCTTTGATCGAAAGTCAATGATGTAAACCGACGTCAAAGGCGCGAAACCTGCCATTGATGCATGCAGACTTCAAGGTATTGACGATTTCTAAGTCATCTCTCTAGATAATGTGCTGATGTCAATAGAAAGCAACCTGTCACAGGCAAGCCCACAACAAGAAATCATAGTTCAACTTGAAGAAATGTTGCTGGAAGGACTGACTCAGGGATGGTCAAAATGGATGATAGGTATTTTGCAGTTGAATGTTTTGTTTGCAGACCTCTTGAACACATAATGGCACAACAGATGGCTTGGTGACGAATGACTCAAAGTTAATACCCGGAACCCGGCTGAAGAATTTCAATGTGGTTTGATCAACTGTGAGGCAAAGGATTTCCCAACCCAGGTGAATGAAAAAGTGTTGTGTTCAAGAGTGGTAATAAGGTTTCTTCTGAGACAAAAGGATAACAAATAGGCTCATTCTTCTCTCTTTTCCCCCACCATTTCTGGCAAGTACCTCTTTATTTTTTACAAGCTTGAGGAGGATAACATATGCTTGATTATAAGCTCATCCTTCGGATGAGTCCAACTTAGTTTTGATTCGAACCCTAAGAAGGAGTGGTCCATTCCTGTTTGTAATTGAACAATTCCTTTACTGTGAAATTTTAACAAGTCCAGTATAGGAGAAACTCGACGCTTTTCAATTTTAGAGAGTCTGAAAAACTTAAGAAGACTCCAGGTTGAACTTTTTCGTAAATTTGTGTCTCCCAAGCCTGAAAAAGTATAAAATAATACCTAGGAGTACCACTTGATCTTGCGACCAAGGAGTACTTTCATGATTAGTGTCTTTGACCTGGAAAGTAAAAAGCGATCAAGGACACGTCGTTTTATTTCCAGTATCGAATTTGAAACGACAAAAACCCGGCAATCTTTTCCTGTTTTTACGGTCAGAAAAGGGCTATAAGGGGACCGTATTTTAATTCCATTTTAACGAGTGTAAAAGAAACGCTCGACAATATTTTCAGTTTTTAGGAGTCAGAAAAGGGCTTAAAAGACGACTCTGATGTCTGATTTGTGAAAAATGACAAATTTCCCTGAAAATCCCTTTGTCCTGCACAAAAACGACACATTACTCATACCTGTTTAAGATAGGCAAAAAATACATTGAAAAATAGCCTTCCATGGTAAAAAATAAACAAACGTAGCATTTATTTATCCAAAAAACCTATAAAAAGACTTTTTACCATGTCATTTTTACCATTTTACTGTTGAGGGAGAGAAAAGGGCTTTTGGCAAGAAACTTTCCGTGGACTTTGCAGAGAATCCGACCGTCAGAATCGAGCGCTGTCTCTTTCAGGTATTTCACAACATCCTCCTCTTTGTTTTTATTTGTTTAGAATTTCATTTTAAGCCCTAGTTTGATTTTTTGGGGGCTTTGGGGTTTTAGGATCCGCTTTTCGGGGTACGCAGGTACCCCATGGGTAACCTGCGTACCCCGACATTTTTGTTAATGGGAAAATGGCCGGAGGACGCAGCCTACCTTCAGAACAGCTGCATACCCACGCTCTGTTTTCTGAAAGCGGGGTTCGTACTCCGCGCAAAGTGAATTAAAAACCCCAAATCTCAAAATTAAACCATCAAGTTTTGATTTAATGAATTCTAATGAATGTTTTCTGGTGTGTAGATTTCCCACCATGCTTGATTGGTGCGAAAGAGAACACGAAGATGTCGATTTGGCCGCAATAAATCATCAACCTTCCATTGATGCTTTGAAGGCATGCGGTCTCTACGAATACTGGGCCATACCTGGCATGAGGGCCCAGGTGCCATTCTTAGAGTGGTTGGTTGAAAGGTGGAACGTTCAGGATCAATTCTTTTATATCGGAGGGCACCAGCTCGAGATAGAGCCCTCAGACATATATTTTCTCACTGTTATGCCTAATAGGGGCGAGCACCTGTCTCTGTTCGGGACTAGGCCGGGTGGCCAATCCCTTGCTAGTCTCCGGCTAGAGTGGTGCAATAATCAAAACCAGGAGAAGGGGATAGAAATCAAATTCATATCACATCCTGAACTTATGGTAATTTCCTTTACAGTTACCAGACTCTGCGGCGCAGCCACTTTACACCTTGCCACCGGGTCCCAAATGCGGATGGCGATTGATTACTTCTGAGGCACCATTTTCAACTGGTGCGACGCTGTGTTGGCCAATATGAAGGGCCAACTGACTAGGGCAAAGAACGGACAAACAAAGACCTTTGGGTATGGGCCTTTAGTTGTGAGCTTTGCCTTAGAGAGAGTTCCGATGCTGATCCCGCAGCATCTCACAGTTGAGGTTGGGCCTCCTCGGGAGCCAAAGTTAATGCAATGGGTTGCGGTGATGGCCCGACATCCTGATCAGGGAGCAGGAGTTGTCCGATTTCCTGCGGGTTACTTTCACTAGTTGGAGAACCAGGTCTTTGCGATCCAGGATTTTCCTTATGCCAGAGTGGATTTTCGTGGAGATCCGGACATGGTTCTTCCACAGGGAGAACAATGGGACGACAGAGGTATTTCATTTTTCACAAGTTTTTAAAATTATCTATATTTTTTGTTTTTAAATATTGTCTCAAAACTGACAGTAAAAATTTTCAAAATGCAGATGTAGGTCCACGGCGACCAGCCAATCTCTGGCCTTTCGAGAGGAGACAACCAGTTGCACCGGTACCGGTCCCACAGGACGCGGCTGCAGAGACCTTAGCTAAGTTGGAGCAAGATCTAGAGCGTCTGACGGCAGATATACCTGAGACTACTATAGATGATATTCCTATCAGACTTCAGTGCTATGTAGTCGCAGTCCCAGGACCTTTTAGGAGGTTCTTGTGTAGGGTAGCACATGCAGTGGTGTCATACAGGGAGCACCACCAATGATTGGATGGTCACTTTTGTAGACACATGTGACATTTTGGTTTTTTGTACTTATCATTTTTGCCGATCATAAGGTGTTTTTCAACCTATGATTGAAGACGACGTATATTTTTTGACACACTCTATCTATATATATCATTATTTACCGGTTTATCTTGTTAAACATGTGTGATGAAATGTTTTTAAATTTACATGTATGATTATCGCAAATGTCTGTCTAACATTCGAGAAGCAATTGCATCTGCTAATGTATTTAAAGACCTTGGAATACGCTGATATTCAATGTAATCAAATTCACGTTCCAAGAGACGCACTCTCAAAAATAATCTTAATAACACAGGATTTCTAATGGCATATATTCTATTAAGCTGTAATACAACGAGTTCAGAATCTAACCTCATTATCAAACGTCAAATCCCAAATGAAATAGATTCAGACAATAATTCAATCACTGCACTGTATTCTGCAATGTTGTTTGTTGTTTGACCGAGGCT
Source organism: Pinus taeda (assembly GCA_000404065.3). NCBI lineage: Eukaryota > Viridiplantae > Streptophyta > Pinopsida > Pinales > Pinaceae > Pinus > Pinus taeda. The sequence continues at coordinate 4,992 of APFE031041418.1, forward strand.
CACCCCATGCATAGAAAATAACTCGTAAGAGGGTGAATAGATAACCCAAGCTGCGGAAGAGATATTACGTGTACTACGAAAAGCACCATCAACAAATCCAATATACGTTTGGAGAGGCATCGACATCTGTAATATCAAGAGTAAAACCAAGATAAGCCAGAATAACGACGAAAACACACTTTCTAAGCTAAGCACACTGTCTAAACTAACAAACACACCAGCTAGAAAGAAAACCTAACTTGACTAAAAATTCTCCATACCCATCATTTAAGCATAATACCTCTTTAGGTAAAGTCCATTTCTGGGTTTACCCAAAGAGTCCCCGTCGAAATCAACTAGCTCATAGGACCCTTTTGCTAGCTTTCGCTTGATAATGTAGGGCCCATGCCACATAGGAACGAATTTTCCAGCACCTAGTTTATCGTTAGCTTGAACATATAATAGCACTAGGTCTCCTTCCGAAAAACTTCGAGGGGTCACATTTCTATCATACTGAGCTTTCATCCGTTTCGCGTGAGTCTCTATTGCCAATGCAACATCACGTCGAGTCTCATCTAATTGAGCTAAGTATAATATACGCTTCTCCTCTTCGGAAGTAGCTGGAAGTAATTCGATAGCCATTTGAAGTGATGGGATTTCGCATTCAAGGGGCAACACAGCTTCCAAGCCATAAACTAGCTGGAAAGGAGTGAACCCTATTGATGTTTTCACTGAGGTTCGGTATGCCCATAGCGCTGAAAATAACATGTTTGGCCAATTCGACCGATGAATACCAATGATTCATCGGATCATGATAACCAGAACTTTGTTGATAGACTCAACCAGACCGTTGGCTTGTGGATAATAAGGAGTAGAGCTATCATGGCGCAAACCAAGCTGGCCTATAAGTTTGGTCATCATGACGTTTCGAAAATGGCGCCCATGGTCAGTGATGATCACTTGTGGGACACCAAACCTAGCAATAATGTGATTGAGTACGAAAATTGATGTTGTCTTGCCGTCTGCCTCGAATGTAGGCATCGCCTCGCCCCATTTAGTAAAATAATCAACTACGAGGATGATATACGCATGCCCCCCAGCCGAGTGAGGGTTACAAGTAATAAAATCGATACCCCATTTGGCGAAAGGACCAACGACAATTATAGGGTGGAGAGGAGCAGGTGGTGCATACATCCTTCGATCAAACACCTGACAGTTGTGGCATTTTCGGACTGCAATAATACAATCTTTGAATAAAGACGACCAGAAGTAGCCAGCGCACAATATCTTTTGGGCTGTGGCATACCCAGACATATGACCGCCACGCGCTCCAGAGTGACAGTCATTCAAAACCCTCTCAGCCTCTTCGTGAGTTAAGCAACGTCGAAAAAACCAAGTCACCCCACGGCGATAAAGAGTATCTCCATAATTTAAACTGTTGGACTGGAACCGAATTTCGACGCTCCGACTTGAAATTTCAGGTCGAAAGATTGGGTTTGGAGATAGACGTTATATCCCCATACCACGGATCTAAAGTGCTGATAGAAACAAAGATTCGTCCGCAATGGAACTCCCGCCCACAGTCTCTGTGTAGCACGCGGGAAATCACACATTACTCCGCGAAACTTAAGGATTTCTTAGACTTGGATTTCTCGAACTCCAAATCAAACTCTTGCAGGATAACGATCCATTTAGAGTACTTGCCCCCTAGCACTTGTTTAGTCAAAATATAAATCATAGGGTTGCAATCCAAAATAACTGTAGTTTTACAAAGTAAAATGTAGTGACGGAAACGCTGGACAGCTTGAACAGCTGCCAGAGCCAATTTCTCCACATGAGAGTATTTTAACTCAGTTGGATTCAGGGCTTGACTAAGATAATATATCACATGTTCCATTCCGAATTCGTCTTCCTGGACTAACACCATTCCAATAGTGGAATGCGAAGCTGCAAGGTATAAGAAGTAGTCCTGGTTGTAGTTGGGAGGATACAGCAACAGTGCATGGGTCAACGCGTGCTTGAGTGCATCGAAATATTGCTGAGCAATCTCATCCCAAAAGAATTGAGTGTTCTGTTTCAGCAACCGGGTGAAACCCTTAGTGACCTCGGCGTAGTTTGGAATGAATCGGTGTAAAAAGTTTGCTTTCCCCTGCAAACTTTGGAGTTGGCACAGACTCGAAGGAGGAGGCAATTTGATGATAGCTTCAGCCTTCGAGAAATCGACGCGAATGCCGGCTTTTGAAACAGCAAATCCCAGCAATCGACCCGCTTCTATACAGAATACACACTTGTGCGGATTCAACCGAATACGATAATGCCTACACCTCATAAATATTGCTCGTAAGTGGACAAGGTGATCAACTCGATGTAAGGAATGAGCAGGCAAATCATCGAGGTACGCCTGCACAATGTGCTTGATGTCATGAAATGCGTAAGACATCGCCCGTTGAAAAGTGGCTTTGGCATTCTTAAGCCTAAAAGGTAATTTGCAATAAGCAAATGTCCCCCATGGACAGATGAATGCCGTTTTTGGTTGATCGGCAGGTAGAATATTGATTTTATTATAACCCGAAAAATCGTCCATAAAGGAAAACATTTCACTTTCGGCACAATCATCAATTATTTGATCGATATAGGGCATTGGGTAGTTGTCTTTTGGACAAGATCGATTTATATCCCTATAGTCGATACAGATTCTTATTCTTCCTTGTTTCTTGTTAACCGGAACAATATTCGATACCCAATCCGTTAACGGGATTGGATAAATGAAACCTGATTTCAACAACTTCTCGACTTCTGCTTTAATCGCAGCCGCTTTTCGAGGGTGAATCTGATGCAACCGTTGCCAGACGGGTTTAGCGTCCAGGTAGGTCTTGATTTCATGGACAACAATGGTGGGATCAATTCCTGGCATTTCCTCGTAAGACCAGGCAAACACGTCGCGAAATTCTTGGAATAGGGCCTTGTAAGTTTGAATTTCATCATCTGTACACAAGGCACCTATATGAATGTTCTCAAAAATTCTGGGCTTCACTGAAATGTCAATTGGAATAGTTCAAGAAATATTCCCTAAATTGAGCTCTGAATCAGGATGTTTCATTGGACTCTGAGCTTCTTTGACATATTCAGCGGTAAATATGGATGAGAAATCATTTTCGAAACGATCATCCTCAGGTAAAAACGAAGATCTGTGATGAAGATCCTCCCATGGTAAATCGTCTACACATAGGACTTCACGAAGGTGTTCGTCAGATGACACAACTTTGGGAAACGTTATTAACTCTGAGGGTGACGCGAAATGTGATTCCTCACGGACCACATTCATTTGGTCAATTTCGGTTGAACGCGGGTCGGTAAAAGACACTACGGCTTCATAAGAAATTTCATATGGACTCAAAGGCATAACATCACCAAGTGAGTCTATCTCAGATTCGGAATGAACAATCCAAGGATCGTCGTAAATAATGGTGTCTGATGTAATCATATGAATAGATGAAAATGAAGATGATGCGTTGATTGGAGGAAAAGGAAAAGTTCCCAGTAAACCGGAATCTTTAACTAAACCTACGCCAACGTCCCTGTAAGGGATGGTCATTTTACCGACATGCTGGATACTTTCTAAAGAGGCTGGGTCGGATGCAAAGTAAGCCAGCTGGTCTATTGTCACGATCTTGCCATTATATGGAAACTTTATTACTCTGAAGACCGATGAAACGACCGCTGTCATAGCATATGACCAACTTCGACCCAAGAGAAGGTTGTAGTCGAGAGGGGCATCAACCACCTCCACATCTAGCCTAACGGTTTTTCCTTCAAACTCTATAGGCAAATCCTGTAGAATGCCAAACGGACGGAACCCACGGCCATCAAAAGCCTTAAGGATGGTCGGGGATTGGTTCAGTGAAGGAGAAGCAAGCGATCTCCAACACTGAATCGACATAATACACGTGGAAGCTCCCTCATCAATTACAGTCCGGTGAACATGCCTGTTTTTGACTATCACTGGAATCTGGAAAGCCATCTGATGAGGTAAACGCGGTGTACTATTTTCTAGATCAAAGATTATCAGGTTTGGGTCCTGAATATCAACAGCTCTGATAGCCGACAAAAGTAATTTTCGTTGTGTTGGGCATGATTGCAGCACTTCCAAAGCCGACATCGCTGAGGGTGAAACAGCTAAGTCCTCAACGATGTTATAATTCTGGGCCGCTCTCGCATGTGGATTCAAAGCAGACTTTTGAAGTATACCCTTGGCGAGCGGTTTGATTACTAAGTCTGGGTTAGGTTTCTCGATCTGTAGTGGATCGGAACCAGGAGCTGAGGTTGATGGATTAGAATGAGAAGATTCTGCTTCCTTGCCATCAACAGGATTCTTACTGCCATAATCTTGTGATCGAGTCGCAATGCTCACATGGGACATCATCAATATGGGTTCTTCACTGGCACTCGAGGAAGAACCTATCATCTTAGTCTCCTGCTTTGGGAATGGACCTTTCAAAACAGCAGGATTTTGGGAACCTTTGACTATTTTCACAACCTCAGCCAGATGAGGGCAATCTCTTGTATAATGATCCTCTTCACAAATAAGACAAGGATATCGAGGTTTGCGCTTTTCGTCATTGGTTTCCGACTTTTCTATTTTCTCCTTTGGATTTTTCTCTTTATCTTTCTTCTTCTTCCCTTTCTTTTTACCACCATTTTTAGGTTTGGCTGTAGAAGATTCTACAACGTGGATATCGGCGGAAAGTTCCGGGGAAGATTCTCCTGTCAGGGAATCAGGTAGGGTGATTATAGGAGAAGAATTCTTAGAAGATTTCTTCTTGCTCTTTGTGTTCACCGTACCAATCATACCATCAGCGGCATGAGATCTCGAAGGAGCAGCAACGATTTGATTTCATTTTGGAAGATCTGGGATCTTCTCGTGTAACGTACTCGACTGAGTGTAAACTAAGTCAAGGTACTGTGCCTGAGCAATGACTTGCTCCTCAGTAACTACTCCGGCCTTAGCTACGCCTTCAGTAATCTTTGGTAATAATGATTTAACAAACCATTCAGCTAAGATTTGGTCCGGGATAAAAACTTTCACTAACCTCCTTCGATGTCTCCATTCATGAATATGATCGGAAATATACATGGACGTCGATTGTTTTAGTGAAGTTAGTAACTCCGTGCCGTTATCGTATCTGACCAGCAACTGAAAGTGAGTTAAGAATGAGGTAGCTAACTGGCTAAAATTGTAAAAAGAGGCCCGTGGTAACTCAATGTACCACTTGGCTGCGAGACCAATGAGTGTACGCTGGAAAAGACGTAAATGAATAGAATCATCAGAAATGGAGTTGGATGCACACCAGAGGTGATAAGTCATCACATGATTAGACGGATCCTCTCCAGGTTTACCTTCAAACTTTGGAATGTCACTGGGAAACTTTTGCGGCATTGACGGCCAATACGGAAGATAATTGATCGGATTGTTCGTAAGGCGTGTCAAGTCAGGTAAATCCAAAGTTGCAATGAATGGTAACTGATGATTAGGGTCTCTGAAACTTGGGGTCTGCAAACCAACCCCAGGAGGAGGATATCCAGGATAACTCGGAATAGGGATCGCATTCGGGATATTTTGACCTCCTGGAAAACCAGGATTAACCGGACCGTACTGGGGTTGTTGAGGTTGTTGATAAGTGTACCCAAGATACGGTTGATACTGGTAGGTTGGTTGTTGCGCAGCAGGACCATATTGAGGTTGGTACTGTCCCTGGTACGGAGGTTGAACAAATTGAGGTTGAGAGGTAACAACCGTACTTCCTACAGGCATCTGGACCGAAGTCTCGACCGTAGATCCAGACTGAGGTAAAGAGGTCTGAGGAGCAGATGCAGGAACAGTAGAAACTGGAGCTGCTGATACTCCAGAAGAAGGTGGGGTAGATGGAGAAGATGTTGCAGTAGTTGCAGCAGACGTTTGAGGCGGAGTACGAGGTGTACTAGGCCCGACCTGAGAAACTACAGAAGGTGCAGAAGTTGGAGCCGTAGACTGGACGGGTTGCTGAGATGGACCAGCGGCTTGTCCAAGTTGGGATGACGAATGCACATTCGGTTGCAAAACCTGTGGATTTTGAGAAGGATCCCACACCAAATTATTTCCGAGGTATTGACCTTGAGGATATGGAGGACCATAACCGGGTTGAGGGTAAGATTGATAATACGGTTGACTAGAAGGCGGTTGGTAACCTTGAGGTTGATACTGGCCTTGGGGTTGATAACCCTGAGGCACATATTGATACTGGGCTTGACCTTGAGGTACGTAAGGATATTGATTTTGGGGAGCATACTGATATTGAGGTTGACCTTGGGGTACGTACTGGTACTGGGGTTGACCTTAGGGTACATATTGGGTCTGGGGTTGACCTTGAGGAATATACTGTCCCGTAGGTATGTACTGTCCTTGAGGTTGGTCCCCAGGCGCAAATTGAGTACCTTGAGGTTGCCCCCCAGGTGGTAACTGACTGCCTTGAGGTTGACCCGACATCATTAGAATTTCTTCTGCACTCAACTGACTACTACTTCCAGATAACAACTTTTGTTCGATAGGACGAGGAGATGCTCCTGAAAAAGTACCAGAAATGGACTGATACCCAACAGGAACAGACGGACCGCCGTATAAATAGGGCTGTCCGAGAGATGGAATTTACAGGATTGACGGATGACATATATACAGGAGTAGAAACCTCCGGGTGGAAAAAGGATATACGACGGTGGTGAGAAACTTTGACCTGTGTCTAAAAAATTTGTTAACGGAAAGATACCAAGTAGTACTTCTAGGAGGACTGTAAAATATGGATTCACGCTCTCTTAGATCAATAGTAGGTAGATCTTCAAGGTAAGAAACGCCTATTTCTTATTCTGGAGCAAGCTCTTCAATAGAAATCAAACTAGAAGGAATATTTTCAGTGATGACTCGTTCTACCCTAGGTGAATCAGGAACACTAGAAGTTGGAGTAACAGGTTCAGATATTTCAGGTTCTTCGCCTATATCACTAGTAGATGAAACACTGCCAGTAAGCTCGGAAACTACAACAGCTTCAGGATTATAACCTGTTTCTAGACTTTGGTAATCCGGATGGACTACCAATGAAGATTCTCCTTCTTCAGGTGAACCTACTCTACTGCCACTAGGAGGAGTTACAAGGATTTTCAAACCTTCGTAATGACCCGGGACCTCTTCAGGAGGTTCACCCCGCAATCTACGGGATCTCCTAAAAAAATCGGCCACAGTAACAACCTTAGGTGACTCGCCCCAAAGTCTACGGGACTGTCTCGGTAATTCAGCCATAGTTAAAACTTTTTAACTACCGCACACGAAAACAAAGTAAAATCTCAAAGAAAACCACCTAAAGTCGCTAAAGAACCAATCAAATTTGAAACATACGCCTAAAGAATCTAGGGAATCAAACCACACACAAACAGTAAGCTTTCCGGACCAAAAACACTAGTTGGTGATGAAATCCAACCTCGTAGGATTCAGTACAGAAATGGCGGGTGGAACAGTTACCCCGGCAACCTTCTTAATGAATAGACTGGACCAAGTTCCTCCACTTTAACCGTCTCGAGTGAATTGAACCCCCCAGAAAATCCAAGTGAGTCTAGCCGACGTCTGCTCCAGGTACAGTGGGATCTTCCCGCCACCGTCACCTTGGGTAGAATCCTAAGATAATGGTCACTAGGGTCACCAACAGCAACAAATACACCTGGGGGAACAGTCTACACTCCGACAGCACGCAAGGGCCGAGTAACAAGCTCAATCCCCTTACCGGCTCCTTGACAATGGTCAATCCAAGGTTTACCAATAAGTGATCCCCTGGCTCCTCAACAATAATATGAGGTTTACCGTTTGTAATACATGCGTGTCTGGCGTCGTTCCCAACGAGGGAGGATTGATCCCCTCA